>JAKUCV010006250.1:0-21359 GCA_028386065.3 Turnera subulata
CTGAGGTGGCAGCAACCTATTAGTTTCTGAAATACATTTAACACAACTTCAATACGTGCTCATCATCACCTTAAATCTGGACTGTCCCAGAAACAATAAATAAATTTGTTAGAAACTGATTCTTTTTCATACTTATTAGTCTCATCCATCTCAAGTATACAGAATCACTCTACACACTTCGATTTCATTTTTCATGAATATTTAGATTAAATTTCCAACTGAATGAACTTCCACAACACTAAGTTGCGCCTGTTTCTTCTTCTCAGCAGAGTAATAACAACATTTCCTCATGTACTTGTGCACCTGTGGAGGAAGCCTCTAAACAAATGACCTTGGCTTCTCCAACGAAGAGCATTTCCTCAGACAAGCTACTTTGGGAAGCTGACACCAAGTACATGACAGAGACTTCATCAGCTCCGATGACACAAGATAGAGGAAAAGAAAATGGTGAGAAAAATCCACGGCATCGGCATCGATTGCTTGAACTCTGCTCTCAAAATCCTTCGGCTATGACTCGCCAAGCTCTTCAGGAATTGCAATCAGTCACTCGCTCCTTAGCAACTCATCCTCATGGAATCCTCGAGGCAGAATTACTCTCAAAGTTGGAAGAATTGCTGACAGCACTAAACCTAGAAGATGACTGTTTCATCACCAATGCCCCTGTCGAGAATACGATTTCATCCCCTCTGGCCCAAACTTTAGAGGTGGGTTCCTCAAGCCGTTCAATCCTACCTGAGTCCACCCTTACTGCCTTAAGCGGCTCCTCAACAGCTGGGGCTCTACTGGAGATTTTTGAAAGAGAAGGAGTACACATTCAGACCCCGCCTGACCAGGTTGCTTGGTTACCAAGAGATAACCCAGATTTAGAAGTGGATGTTCATCAGGCTCTCGCAGTAAGACTGCTTCTCCTATTTTTTAAACTTTTTATTATACAGAGCGGGATGTTCTAATTGCCCTGTCTCTCCTTTGCTTTCAGGATTTGGCCGAACTAGGGGCTCGATATCCCCCGGACGTCCCCTTTGTTGCTTCACCTCCTCTGCTTGATCCAAGTGACCCGGCTGTGGAGAATGCATTGGCATCCTTCTTTAGCTTCCTTGGCTTCGGCCCTCATGCGATGCTCTCTCATGAGAAGATCAAGGGAGTACGAGTTGCCTGTGAGACTTTAATCACTTCTCTGTCCTTAACAAATCAGGCGGTCCGTAATGCAGCCCAACAGCTTTTGGATTTGATTGAAGTGAATGCCGCAGAATATAAAGAGAGTTTTCAGCAAATTGAAGACTGCATGGTAATCCTTCAGAGTGTCCAAGGACATATGCGGACTGCAACCCAACAAATCGGAGTTGTAAGATCTCACCTCGATAGAGTTGATGTTCTCCAAACAGACCTTGCCAATCTAAGAGGACGCGGAGATAGATTTCGTGAAGAACTTGCGGCCTTAGAGGCCGTGATTGCTGCAAAAGATGGCGAGTTGAGGAGGGAGAAAGTAGCGTATTTGCGGGCCGATGTTATTCTCAAGGTTATCAAAACCGGACCGGTTCGTCCGGTTAACCCGGTTCAACCGCCTTTTCAGCAAAGCCCCGGTCCGGTTCATTGGAAAAAACCCCCCTGTTTCAAAACCGTTTTGAACCTTTTTTTTTCATTTAAAAGTTTTAAAAATGATGAGAGTAAGACTTGAACCCTTGACCTTCTAATAATATTTAAAGTCATTAACCAACTAAACTATTACAAATTAGTGTTATCTTTACATAAGTTTTAGTATATATTGAGAATGACTTCAATTTTGACCATAAAATTATTATAATGAATATATTTTGACTGTTTTCTTAAAAAATTAATATATTTTAATAAAACGGTTGAACCCCGATTTTCCTTGAACATCCCCTTCGCCGGTTCAATGGCCGGTCCGGTTTTCAAAACCTTGGTTATTCTAAGGCAAGCTGATGAGAGCGTCACCAGCTTTGGGAGTATGAACCCACCTCCCGAAGATATGTTACCCCATGATGCTTTTTCCCATGATTCCACCACTGGCTCTAACACCAGTGCCTCGCACTCATCCACCATGGTGGGTTCGATGTCGTCTGGCGCGGCAGCTGCTGCAGCACCGGTTCAGACCTTGAGCACTTCGCATCACTCTATTTCCATCCAGTTGACACACACGAACTACGTGTTTTGGCGGGCTCAGATGGAGCCCTTTCTTGCTGGTCAAGGTGTTCTTGGTTATGTTAAAGGCACAGTCCCGTGTCCTCCGGCCACCCTTGTCACTGCAGCAGGCGTTGTTCAACCGAATCCAGCCTATTCTCGCTGGGTTCAGCAGGATCAAGCGATTCTTAGCTGTATCAACTCCTCCCTCTCTGTTGCTGTCTTTCCGAATGTTGTTGGAAAGCACACTGCCAAAGAGGCCTGGGATGCGCTTGAGTCATCCCTAGCGTCCCCAAATCAAGCCCGGCGTATGGCTTTGCACTCAGCTCTCAACAAATCACACAAAATCTAGATGAGCCTGTTGTCCAATATATGAATCGTGCAAAGCATTTGTCTGATGAATTAGCTGCTAGTGGTCAATCAATTTCTATTGTTGATTTCCAAATCTGTGTTATACGTGGTTTACAGCCTGACTTGAAAACTTTTGCAACAACGGTTACTGCTCGACCGGAGCCTCTTAATTTTGCAGAATTGCAGGGGGCTCTCATGAGTTTCGAGTTCATGCACAATGACCCACTCAAAGCTCTTTCTCTTCAGCCCTCTCCCACTGGTGAACAGTCCAAGGATGTTCCTGCTTCCAATCCACCGACAATCAATGTGGCTCAGCGACAGTAGTTTCCGCCAGCACAACGTGGAGGCAGAGGCAGGGGCCGTCGGGGCCGTGGCTGGTGCAATAACAAGAACAGCAATCAACCCCGTCAAAACTATGACAATCGCACGTATAAGGGGTCGGATGCCCCTCGTCCCCGATGCCAGATTTGTAACGAAGTTGGGCATACTGCACCAACCTGCTATCAGAGGCATGCTCCTCCTCCTTCAGCCAACACGGTCTCTTATCAGTATAGTCCTGCACCTTGGATTCCGGATACTGGGGCTGGTCATCATGTGACTCCTGATCAGTACAGCCTCTCCAATTACTCCGAATATCCTAGTCATGATTCAGTGCAAGTTGGTAACATCATTGACTTGTCTGTTTCTGGTGTTGGTAATACAAAACTCTCCACTCCTACTCGTTCCTTGCTCATCAATAATGTTCTTCACGTTCCTGCTATCACTAAGTCATTATTATCTGTTCAGCTATTTGCTACTGATAACAATGTTTTCTTTGAATTTCACCCTGATGTTTTTTTTGTGAAGGACAAAACCACCAAGACAACACTTCTTACAGGCATGAGTAGTGGTGGGTTGTATGTGTTTGGTCCAGAAGCTCCTCAAACGTTGACAGTCACACACGCAGGGAAGGACTTGTGGCACCGTAGACTTGGTCATCCCCATCAGCAAGTGCAATACCAAATTCTTCAGTTCTTAGGCCTTTCTTTTTGGCGTCAGTCTGCTTCCCAACCGTGTCTTTCTTGTCCTCTTAGGAAGTCTAGTCGTTTACATTTAAATTCTTCGTCTCACAAGTCAATACAACCCTTAGACCTTTTATTCAGTGATGTTTGGGGTCCTTCTCCTCATTCTAGTGTTGGTGGCAGCAAATACTATGTTGTTTTCTTGGATGATTTCAGTAAACACTTGTGGTTCTATTCGATCAAACGCAAATCTGATGTTTATGATGTGTTTAAACGTTTCCAACTTGAGTTTGAACGCCAATTCAATACCACAATTAAGTCCATACAAACAAATTGGGGAGGGGAATACAGGAAATTACACTCCTTTTTTGCTTCCTGTGGAATCAAACACCGTTTACAATGTCCCCATACACATGAACAAAACGGGTCCATTGAACGTAGGCACAGACATATAGTGGAAACCGGACTTACTCTCATGGCTATGGCCAATCTACCAAATCAATACTGGCATTACGCTTTTGATACAGCCGTCTTCCTCATTAATAGGATGCCAACCCGAGTTTTAGGTAACAAGTCCCCATATGAAGTAGTTTATAATCATCCACCAGACTATCACTTTTTGCGTGTCTTTGGAGTCTTGTGTTATCCCTATCTTCGACCTTATCATCGTCATAAAATGGATTTTAGATCATCCCCGTGTGTTTTTCTTGGGCATAGTACCTCTCGTCATGGTTATAGGTGCTTGGATTTACAAACCAAAAGGTTGTACATAGCACGTCATGTCCAATTCTTTGAAGGTATTTATCCTTTTTCTAAACCGATATCCACCCCACCAGTCCACTCTAAAAATCCTGATAAGTGGGTCTCGGTGCCACTATCCGTATTCTTCCCAGCTTCTGGTGCAGATCAACATCCTACCACGACTCCTACACCGATTACATCACCTACCAGGTTCGAATCTTCCCAGTCTTCTAGTGCCTCTCAAACCCGAACTCTCTCCTCTTCCTCTTCCACTTCCTCTCCTACAAGCCCTGTTCCTGTCTCGGCCACACCTATTCTCCCATCCTCAGTCGATACTACTCCATCTAAAACTCCTACTGTCCTCTCTCGGCGGACACTACACTCACCCCCTGGCCTGCACTTTGATCCCTCGCCTATCACATCACCTGACTCTACTCCTACTCGCTGTCATCAACCAGCTGCGACCACATCGAGAAAAATGACTCTCCGAACCAATCCCAAACCCATTGATCGATACTCACCATCTAACTATCATGTTCATACACCTTTACCAACATCGGAACCGTCAAGTTTCACCGAAGCAAACAAGCACAGAGTCTGGCGCGATGCCATGCAAGAAGAGTTTAATGCTTTGCTTAAGAATGATACTTGGAGTCTTGTTCCTTATAATAAACAGATGAATGTAGTGGGCAACAAGTGGGTTTATCGTGTCAAGAAGAAGGCGAATGGGGATGCAGAATGCTACAAGGCAAGGCTGGTTGCTAAAGGGTTCCATCAAAGGGATGGCGTGGATTACTCTGAGGTGTTTAGTCCGGTGGTTAAACCCACTACCATCCGGGTTGTACTCAGCCATGCTGTTTCTCATAATTGGGCTGTCCAACAACTTGATGTCTGTAATGCTTTTTTACACGGGTTTCTTGAAGAAGAGGTCTACATGGCACAACCACAAGGATTTATCGCTAAGGACAGGCCACACCATGTTTGCCGCCTTCACAAGTCTCTTTATGGGCTTAAGCAGGCACCGCGAGCCTGGTACAAACGGCTCAGTGATTACCTTGTACAATGTGGCTTTACTATTTCACGATCTGACTCATCTCTTTTAATCTATTGTAAAGGTGGTGTGACTGCCTATGTTCTTGTTTATGTTGATGATATTTTGGTCACAGGGAACAACAGTGGTTTTGTGCAACACCCAATTCATTAGCTTGGCACAGAGTTTTCTTTGCGGCATCTTGGCAGGATGTCTTTCTTTCTTGGACTAGAGGTGAATTATGTATCTGATGGGGTGATCTTAACGCAGCAGAAGTATGTTCGAGACCTGCTTCGACGTGTTGGCATGCTTGATTGAAAAGATGTTAAAACACCGGCTTCAACTTCTAAGAAACTCCGGCTGACTGATGATGATGATTTTAAAGACCCGACCCTATATCGCCAACTTGTTGGATCTCCCCACTATCTGGGTCTTACTCGCCTAGACATTGCTTATACTGTTGGAAAGGTCAGCCACTACATGCACCAACCGCAGAATGAGCACTTTGTGGCAGTCAAACGGATACTCAGGTACTTAAAACATACACAGACCATGGGCCTTCATCTTCGCAATCACCTCAATCCAACACTTCAGGTATATACGGATGCCGACTGGGGAGGCAATTCGGATGACCGACGATCCACGGGCGGTTATTTGGTGTTTCTTGGGGCTAATCTTGTTTCATGGGCATCCCGTAAGCAACGAACGGTTGCACGGTCATCCACTGAAGCAGAATATAAAGCCCTCGCCGATGGTAGTGCAGAACTGATATGGATCACCTCGCTACTTGCTGAGCTCGGCATCGTATACAGCATTCCAGTGTTGTGGTGTGACAACATTGGTGCCACATACCTTAGCCACAATCCCGTCAACCACATGCGCACTAAGCACATTGAGTTGGACTACCACTTTGTTCGTGAGCTGGTGGCGAGGCGCATGCTTAACATTAAGTTTGTTTACAGTGAGGGGCAGCTCGCCGATGTCTTAACAAAACCACTCACCTTGACAGCTTTTCAGAACTTCAGAAACAAACTAAACCTTCGATAACTCCCGGCTTAGTTTGCGGGGGCGCATTAGCACAATGTGTAGTTGGCACAACTACGACATTGATATCTGATGATGAGTGTTAGTTGCTGATAAGTATGTAGTGTTAGAGTTTCAGTTGATGTAAACTAATACCAATTGTAACGTATCTGCTGTATCAAGTTTCTATATAATACACAGGAAGCACCACGATTTGTGTGTGTGTAAAACCCCAAAATATATAGTTTCTATACTGCCTTAAGCGGCTCCTCAACAGCTGGGGCTCTACTGAAGATTTTTGAAAGAGAAGGAGTACACATTCAGACCCCCGCCTGACCAGGTTGCTTGGTTACCAAGAGATAACCCAGATTTAGAAGTGGATATTCATCAGGCTCTCGCAATAAGACTGCTCCTCCTATTTTTTAAACTTTTTATTATACAGAGCGGGATGTTCTAATTGCCCTGTCTCTCCTTTGTTTTCAGGATTTGGCCGAACTAGGGGATCGATATCCCCCGTACGTCCCCTTTGCGATGCTTTCTTATGAGAAGATCAAGGGAGTACGAGTTGCCTGTGAGACTTTAATCACTTCTCTATCCTTAACAAATCAGGCGGTCTGTAATGCAGCCCAACAGCTTTTGGATTTGATTGAAGTGAACGCTGCAGAATGTAAAGAGAGTTTTCGGCAAATTGAAAACTGCATGGTAATCCTTCAGAGTGTCCAAGGACATATGCAGACTGCAACCCAACAAATCGGAGTTGTAAGATCTCACCTCGATAGAGTCGATGTTCTCTATTAGCACAATGTGTAGTTGGCACAACTACGACATTGATATCTGATGATGAGTGTTAGTTGCTGATAAGTATGTAGTGTTAGAGTTTCAGTTGATGTAAACTAATACCAATTGTAACGTATCTGCTGTATCAAGTTTCTATATAATACACAGGAAGCACCACGATTTGGGTGTGTGTAAAACCCCAAAATATATAGTTTCTATATGGTAGCGGAGCCCTACGCTTAACAGCAAACACCAAACATCAAACACCAAATTTCTTTTTTGTCTTTCAATGTCGAGCAGTGATGCTTTTTCCCATGATTCCACTTCTGGCTCTAACACCAGTGCCTCGCACTCATCCGCCATGGTGGTTCGATGTCGTCTGGCGCGGCAGCTGCTACAGCACCGGTTAAGACCTTGAGCACTTCGCATCACTCTATTTCCATCCAGTTGACACACACGAACTACGTGTTTTGGCGGGCTCAGATGGAGCCCTTTCTTGCTGGTCAAGGTGTTCTTGGTTATGTTAAAGGCACAGTCCCGTGTCCTCCGACCACCCTTGTCACTGCAGCAGGCGTTGTTCAACCAAATCCAGCCTATTCTCGCTGGGTTCAGCAGGATCAAGCGATTCTTAGCTGTATCAACTCCTCCCTCTCTGTTGCTGTCTTTCCGAATATTGTTGGAAAGCACACTGCCAAAGAGGCCTGGGATGCGCTTGAGTCATCCCTGGCGTCCCCAAATTCTATATTCTCCAAACAGACCTTGCCAATACGCGGAGATAGACTTCGTGAAGAACTTGCGGCCTTAGAGGCCCAGATTGCTGCAAAAGATGGCGAGTTGAGGAGGGAGAAAACAGCGTATTTGCGGGCCGATGTTATTCTTAGGCAAGCTGATGAGGGCGTCACCAGCTTTAGGAGTATGAACCCACCTCCCGAAGATATGTTACCCCGAGCGTAAGAAAGGATTGCTGCTATCGAGAAGCATTTTAACAGGATTAGGGCGGATGTAATTCATGATGCTCCTTGATATATTGTACCTGTCTACCTCCTGTGTGAATATGATGCTCCTTGATATATTTGTACCTGTCTACCTCCTGTGTGAATGTGTATGCACGCTTTGTTGATGCTACTCATGTTGTTTAGTCAAAACACAAATCTATTTTTCTAGTAATTTGCGTTGGTAGGCCAAAGTTTCAAGTTATGTTTCATCCCCCTTCTAAATCACCAACAATTTGTGCTATTGGCTTTGATGAGTTTAGGAAGCGTACTTATTTTTTCTTTATACTAATGAGAATCCCAGCTCAAGCCAGACTAATCTCATCCGTGGCTCGACACCCAATCTCGCTTCCCGGGCATTTAGCCTAAGACCACGAGCGGGGTCCAACATATTTAACCACTCCCAACAGGTGCATTTTCCATACCTCTACGTTTCACAATCATGGAGCCTCAACCATCAACTTAAGCTTTTGGTTGAGATGGTCACTTGACACGGTCGCGTGATTGAGGAGGCTTTCCAAGCGGTCGCGTGTGCGAATCCCCACGCCTCCCTCCTTGTCAAATTAAAAAGCACAAGGTATGGATGCGGCCTTCAAATGGCCCGCCCTCGAGAGCTCTGTCTTTTTTGCCATAGCGGCCTATATGTACGTCTTATACTGTGTTTCGTATCCTTCGGGAATTGTATTTCTTGTATAACACTCATACAGTTATTATATAATACAGAGCTGTGCCTTCTTTCATATAATTGTGTTCATATTACCCAGTCCTATATTGAGCAACTTATTTGCATCCATTTAACATGTGAAGCCATTCATCTCTACCCCAAGTGCTTGTCTAAGGCTTCCAAAGGATAGGGTAGTGGTATCAGCAATCATAGAGGTGACAACATATTGGTCCATGTTTGATGCTGGCCTTGTCAATTACAGCGAGGAGATTTCGCATGCACAGTCAGTACTCAAATTAATATGCATTCAACACAAGTGGAAGCATTATGGCCAGTTACAATGAAGGAGCCAAGCAATAAATTTGTATCTTTAGTCCCTCACCATGGTTATTGATTGTTGTATGAAAATTCTACCTTTTAATTTTTTGACTAATCAATTGGCTGGATTGCTTATCTTTTCCTTTTTCCTCAGTATCACGGCCAACTCGGAAAGATGCGCCCCTATTTGCAACTCCTTGTCATGTGATTGCTAAAAGGATTTTGTCAGAATTAAACTTTAATTCTATAAAGAATACAAGGAATGACTGGTGTACCCTGAAGAAGTGAGGGTGAAAAGAAAGGTTATCATACCCAAGAGAATGTGTTGATAGCGGTCTCATGGCGACCAGTCAACCTTCTCTCATTGCCTTCTCCGTAGGCTGAAATATTCTCCTTGTGACGCAGACCGAGCTTGTCAATTGCCTTCTTGATGACATCAATTCCACCATCATTTCTCATTGACTTCGTACTGATAAGAAGCACCAAACCAGGCCATCAGAAAAGGGCAAATAAGTTACTATTATTATGATGGACTGAGAAATCATCAGCTTCTAGTACGGACCTGTAGTTGGTGTGAGCACCAGCACCATTCCAGTCTCCCTGGAATTCAAAAATATTATTAAAACAAGCGTTTTACTGTTAGATTATGTGATCAAGCTGCATTAGTGTGATCAAGTTGTTAGTTGAGTTAGTGGAGAACAATCAAGTTGTATGGTTTGTCCCATCAACTTAAGTGTGTTAGGAATAGTTGTGTGTGTCTTTTTGTTATGTAATGTTCTCTTTGTTATCTGATCATTCTTGGTAGGCCTCATGTTCAGCAAACCAAGAAGATCAACTTAGTGGATTATGGGTCTCTATGCTGCACTAAGAAGTATGGGTTGAAGGTATGGGCTGCATGCAAGTTGCTGCAGCAAGTTGGACTTTAGGCTAATTTTCTGCCTATATATTGAGTCTTGTAATCAGTTGTAATCAAGTGAAATAAAAGTACATTGAGTGTTTTTCACTTCACAAAGTGTTTCTTGACTTGTTCATTAAGTGTTCAAGCCGAGAAGTTGAGAGTTTTGAGAGAAAATTAATGCAACAGTAACCAAGAAAACCAACTTGAAGTTTTGCAGGATTCTGGAAATTTTCCTGAAATCTTCAACTTGAACATCGATGTTCAAATCCTAACATCGATGTTCAAAACCTTCTGCCGATTTCCAAATTGATTCCAACATCGATGTTCTTGTTCCAACATCGATCATCTAGAGTGTTTACAAAGTTCCAGTAGTATTTAAACATCGATGTTCTTGTCCCCAACATCGATGTTCTATGTTGACGGCAGAAACATTTGAAGACCAGTAGCATTTCAACATCGATGTTCTAAGTGCACTGTCTAATTCATTGAAGATTCAGAGCCTCTAAACATCGATGTGCAAAGTGCAACATCGATGTTATTGAGCCATTTCAGAATTGATTGAAGATCAAAAGCCAACAATTGGTAGCGGAGCAGGTTCCTTCTTTCAGGCCTGCTCTATTTTATTTAAACCTCATCAATTAGCCTAAACACCTTCCTAAACACCTACCCTCAAAATGAATACACAACCTGCAAATAGAACCACCTCTTCCTTACCTCTACCACCTGTTTTTGAAGGAGAAAACTACAACTATTGGGCTATAAGGATGAAATCCTTCCTTGTAGCTAATGGTTTGTGGTTCTTGGTAGAAGAAGGTTATACTGAAGAATAAGACATTGAAGAAATGTCTGTAAATCAATTGAGAACATATAATGATCGGTTGCAGAAACACAATACTGCAATTTCGTTTATGTTCTCCTTGGTTTCAGAGGATATTTTTTCTTTGATTGTAGGAGCCACAACAGTCAAAGTAGCATGGGAAATCCTTGAGAAGCAGTTCAGAGGTTCCAAGGAAACAAGGCAAATAAGGGTGCAATCCTTGAGAAGTGAATTTGAAATGTTGAAGATGTTAGAAGCTGAAACAATAAGCGAGTATGCTTCAAAAGCTCAAAGCATTGTCAACAAAATCAGATTGTATGGAGAAGTGATCCCAGAGGTCAGAGTAGTTGAGAAAATTCTCAACACGGTTGTTGATAGATTTGAAGCAAAGGTAGCCGCAATTAAAGAATCAAGAGGCATCACTCAGATGTCGGTTCCTGAACTTGTTGGCAAGTTAGAAGCTCATGAGCAAAGGCATGGGAGAAAAATTGAAGCTGGGATTGAGGAGGCTTTCCAAGCCAAGCAGAAAAATGTCAACAACAACAAATTTGAAGCCAAACAAAAACCAGCACCAAGCACAAACAAGTACCAACAGGAGGCCTCAAGTTCACAAACCGTTTTTCCACCTTGCAAACACTGTGGAAAAACAAATCATTTGGAGCAGAGGTGCTGGAAAAACAAGAAGTGCAACTTTTGTCACAGAATTGGGCACATTGAACGTTTTTGCAGAGCTAAACAAAATGGAGAGAATCAAGCCCAACAACAAGTGCAGGAACAACCACAAACAAGGCAACAAGCTCAGCCAGTTGAAAGAAATCAACAAGAATTTATGTTCATGGCAAGTGAAAATTCAGAGAAGCAAGAAAATGGTGTATGGTACATTGATAGTGGTTGTACTAGTCACTTGACGGGAAATTCAAACTGGTTTTTGGACTTGGATGAATCAATCCGTCTGGAAGTCAAGACAGCTGATGGTGCCATCCTCAAATCAAAAGGAAGAGGTACTGTCTCTATAAACTATAATAGAGTTAGTAAATTTATTAAAGATGTTTTGCTAGTTCCTGGATTGAAGCACAATCTTTTGAGTGTGCCTCAAATGACTAGAAATGGGTATAAGGTAAACTTTGAAGATGATTGTTGTGTGATCTCGGTGAATGGCAAAACTGTTTGCAAAACTAAAATGAAGAACAATGCATTTCCTGTGAACTTGAGCATGCATGAAGAGATGGTAAATGAATGTGAGGTAGATGAAAGTAGTTTGTGGTATAGAAGATATGGCCATGTTAGCTTGCATTCCTTGAAGCTTGCTGCACAAAAGGAGTATGTCAGAGATTTGCCTTCAATACAAATTCTTGGAGAAGTTTGTGAACCATGCCAACTGGGAAAGATGCATAGAGACTCATTTCCGGTTGCAGCAGAAAAAAGAACCTTGAAGAAGCTGGAGTTGGTGCACACCGACCTTTGTGGTCCAATGCATACACCTTCTTTAAGTGGTAATCTCTACTTCATGCTATTCATTGATGATCTAACTCGCATGACATGGATTTACTTCTTGAAGAATAAGTTGGCAACTTTGGAAGTTTTCAAGAAATTCAAGAGCATGGCAGAAACTCAAAGTAGTAGAAGATTGAAGAAGCTGAGATCAGATAGAGGGGGAGAATTCATTTCAAATATGTTTGAAGATTTTTGCAACTCAAGTGGAATTGTTCATCAATTAATTAACAGTACCATATTCACCTCAACAAAATGGTGTGGTAGAAAGGAAGAACAGGACAGTGATGGAGATGGCAAGAAGCATGCTTGCGGAGAAGAAGCTTCCTCAAAGTTTTTGGGCTGAAGCTACCTATACGGCTGTCTATTTCATCAATAAGCTACCAACAAAGTCAGTTGATGGGATGACTCCTATTGAAGCATGGACTGGTAAGAAACCAACAGTTAAGCACCTTAAAGTGTTTGGTTCTCTTTGCTATGTTCATATTCCAGATAAAAAGAGGAGGAAGCTGGATTTCAAAGCTGAAAGAGGAATACTATTGGGATATAGTAGTCAATCCAAAGGCTACAGGGTATTCATGATTGAAAATGACAAAGTGATCACCTCAAGAGATATCAAAGTGGATGAAGAAGCTTATAGAAAAGAAGGCAATCAAGAACAATCCTAGCAACGCAGCTGAAGTAAATGAAGATCAAGTGCAGGAAGATCATCCTCTAAATGAAGAGGATTATGATTCAGACACACCTCCAATGAAGGTTAGGACACTTGCTGATGTTTATGAGAGGTGTAATTTTGTAGAAACAGAGCAACATTGTTATGAAGAGGCAGCAAATCAAGAGCTTTGGAAGAGGGTCATGGAGGAAGAAATTTGCATGATCAACAAGAATCAAACTTGGGAACTAGTTGTAAGGCCTGGAAATCAAAAGATCATTGGAGTCAAGTGGGTGTTTCGCACTAAGATGAATCCTGATGGCACCATTTCCAAGTACAAGGCTAGACTGGTGGTCAAAGGCTATGCACAACAATATGGCCTTGATTATCTTAGACATTTGCACTGGTGGCGCGCCTTGACATAATCAGATTGCTCCTGGCCATTTCAGCTCAAAACAAGTGGAAGGTATTCCATCTAGATGTGAAATCTGCATTTTTAAATGGAATTCTGGAAGAAGAAGTCTACATTGAGCAACCTAAAGGCTTTATTGTGGAAGGAAAAGAAGATCATGTTTACAGGTTGAAGAAAGCTCTCTATGGACTAAAACAGGCTCCAAGAGCTTGGTATAGTCGCATGGACAACCACTTGGTTCAACAAGGAATCAAGAGAAGTGAAAGTGAGGCAACATTGTATGTGAAAAGCAACTCAAGTTATGATTTGATCATAGTCTCCCTCTATGTTGATGACATGCTAATTACTGGAGCAGAACACAGCGAAATTTTAGTTTTCAAAACTGAAATGATGAAAGAATTTGAAATGTCAGATTTGGGATTGATGCACTACTTTCTTGGAATGGAGGTGATGCAAAGTGATGAAGGAATTATGATCTCTCAGAAGAGGTATGCAGAAACTTTCTTGAAAAAATTCAAGATGGACTCCTGCAATCCAGTGCCAACCCCATTGATTCAAAACACCAAGCTTGCAAAGAATGTAGATGAAGAAGATGCTGAAATTGAGGTGTACAGGAGCTGTGTAGGAAGTTTGTTGTACCTTACAGCAACTCGTTTTGATCTATTATTTGCAACTAACTTCCTTTCAAGGTTTCTAAATGCTCCTAAGAAGAGTCGTGCTGCTGTGATGAAGAGAGTGCTCAAATATGTTAAAGGCACTACTGATCTTGGTCTTCATTACAACTCATTTGAAGATGCAAAATTGAAGGCATATTGTGACAGTGATTGGGCTAGAAGCGTGGATGTCATGAAAAGCACAACAGGTTATGTTTTCTTGTTTGGTTCAAATGCATTTTCGCGATATTCCAAGAAACAAACTGTTTTTGCTCAATCCACAGCTGAAGCAGAGTACCTTGATGCTGCTTCAACTGTAAATCAAGTTGTTTGGTTTAGGAAGATCATGTCAGATTTGAAGATGGAGCAAGAAGAACCTATGGAGCTATTCTGTGACAATCAGTCCACTATTGCAATGATTAAGAATCCAATTGATCATGGCAGAACTAAGCATTTCAAGATTAGATTTCATGTGATTCGAGAAGCTGAAAGTGAAGGAGAAGTTCAAGTCTTATTCTGCTCCTCCGAAATGCAATTGGCAGACCTGTTCACAAAGCCTTTGCCCAAGAACAGGTTTGATTTGTTGAAGAACATGTTGAATATGAAGTGCAGCTTGGTCAAGAGGGAGTGTTAGATTTTGTGATCAAGCTGCATTAGTGTGATCAAGTTGTTAGTTGAGTTAGTGGAGAATAATCAAGTTGTATGGTTTGTCCCATCAACTTAAGTGTGTTAGGAATAGTTGTGTGTGTCTTTTTGTTATTGTAATGTTCTCTTTGTTATCTGATCATTCTTGGTAGGCCTCATGTTCAGCAAACCAAGAAGATCAGCTTAGTGGATTATGGGTCTTCATGCTGCACTAAGAAGTATGGGTTGAAGGTATGGGCTGCATGCAAGTTGCTGCATCAAGTTGGACTTTAGGCTGATTTTTTGCCTACATATTGAGTCTTGTAATTAGTTGTAATCAAGTGAAATAAAAGTACATTGAGTGTTTTTTCACTTCACAAAGTGTTCCTTGACTTGTTCATTAAGTGTTCAAGCCGAGAAGTTGAGAGTTTTGAGAGAAAATTAATGCAACAGTAACCAAGAAAACCAACTTGAAGTTTTGCAGAATTCTGGAAATTTTCCAGAAATCTTCAACTTGAACATCGATGTTCAAATCCCAACATCGATGTTCAAAACCTTCTGCCAATTTCCAAATTGATTCCAACATCGATGTTCTTGTTCCAACATCGATGTTCTAGAGTGTTTACAAAGTTCCAGTAGTATTTCAACATCGATGTTCTTGTCCCCGACATCGATGTTCTAAGTTGACGGCAGAAACATTTGAAGACCAGTAGCATTTCAACATCAATGTTATAATTGCAACATCGATGTTCTAAGTGCACTGTCTAATTCATTGAAGATTCAGAGCCTCTAAACATCGATGTGCAAAGTGCAACGTCGATGTTATTGAGCCATTTCAGAATTGATTGAAGATCAAAAGCCAACATTTACATATCCTGAAGCCCCAAATAGGATCATTCCAAATGAAAATCATGGCATATATACAAACCTGAATTGGCTTAGGGGTCAAAGTTAAGCAAGAGTCCAGCAATTTCTGTAATCCTCTGTCGAACCAAGCAGAAGAAAAGAAAAAAAAATGCACAAGAGATAACCAAAAGAAATCAAAGGAATAGGTGATCTTCATTACAAAGTGATTTACCTCAAGAATGTATCGAGCAACCCACAACTGATCACCAGCAGAAATACCAACAACAGGTCCAACCAGCTGGATGATTTTACTGTATTTATTTATTATTCAGTAACGACCTTTGGTTGTAGCTACCCACGAGGATTAGAGATGACCCCTTTGTAAGAAAGAAGAGGGTAGGTAAGTGCACCGCCCTAGTCTCGTGACGTCCAGTGAGACGGCACTCATTGCCTTCCCCATAAGCAGCAATGTGCTCCTTATGCCTCAAACCTAGCTTTGCTTTCTTAATTACTGCAAGCCCACCATCATTTCTCATGGACTTGGTGCTGGAATTACAAAAAGAAGCATTTATTAGATACAAAATTTGACCAGTAGCAGAGAAGAGAGGAAAGTGTCTCCATAGGTGCAAAAAGATATCTCATCTATAATTTGTGTGTGCACCTGCTCCATTCCAATCTCCCTGGCGAGACAAGACAATCAGACAAAACTTAACACTGGGCAAAATGCAGAAGATTTTGTAAGACAGTAACATGGAAGAAAAATGTGCCTCAAGAATCATATTCTACCTCAATGGGTTTAGGGTCAAAGGAGACGACATCCAATATGGTGTTGGTCCAAGGGGTAAGCAACTTGGTTCTACTTAAGCGAGATGTCGGGTTCGAATCTTCGTGTACATAGAAAATCCTCAATGGGAGACTCACCCACCACAACTAGGTGGACGATCCGGGTAGAATCCGAATTAGTCGGGGCAAAATTTTGGATACCGGATGGGGATTAGTAACCAGGGAGGGAGTTTCTATTTTGATAGTTCTATATAGTAGTGAAGTGAGTGTACCGCTGGGAATCTGAGCCCAGAATTTATGCGATTAGTGAGGAAAAGAGAAGACATGTAAGAGCTAATTGTTGTGTATCAAAAAACACCATATACTATGTTGGAATATTTGGGAAAATATGGATGAAATAATCCCGAGCTGAGGCGTGCAATGCACTATCCTAAAGAAATATTTTGGTACTCCCAAAGTCTCCCCAAGATACAACTACACCTTATACCAAAGGTAGGATACTAGAACTGCCAAGAAATTATCAAGAGAAAAAAAACCCAGCAAACTAGATAGGAAATGCAAGAGAGGAAGTGAAAAGAAGAGTAAGAGAGATTTCCAATTCTGTGTGTTAAAATACCAGGTGAGGAGGGGTATTTATAGGTGAGTGGAATGGAGAAAGGTTAGCGTAAAAAAAACAAATTAACTAATCAAATCTCCTAAAATAAGAATGGAATAGATAAAGCCTCCTAATTAATAGGTAACCATATTTGACTAGAATTTTTCTCCAACAAATTTTGACTGGACTCAGTCCTCCCTTTCAACATGGGATAGAAGTTTCTATTTTGAAATATATTACTACAATCCCCCACATATATTTCAAAAGAAAAAAGAATCTGCTTGCTAGGTTCTTAATGAGTGTAATACATCGATCTTGGTGTCCGTAGACTATGAACCAAGCCTAGATCGATAAGTCTTGACAAAACGTGTCTAACAGTGTAACAACTGGTTACTATGAACTGATAGACACTTTTGGTAGGTCGGTGTTCTTACAAATCATATTACACCCATTCTTGGCATTATCGCAATTTTGCGCATTACGGCCGTGCGCCTGCCTGGAAATTCATGAGTCCTCTGGAGGTGCACCTGCAAACACATGCACATAGCAACAGCCCCATTCCACACTCACACAGGTGATCTCATCAAGTGTATACTGCATGCTATACACCAACCGTAAAGGATATGTAGAACATTAAGAGTTTAATTCAGCCTCTCAAGTAAATACAGTCTCATACTTTTCCTCACACCATAAGAAGGGACAAATGTTCAAGTACTAGCAAAACTAACCAGTGACTTGTTAATACCCATATGAACCTATTTCACAGGATCTCCGATCACGCAGGTTAGGTTACCATCACTAATTGTTTTCAGACAGGCTTCTCAGTCCCATTCCCCTCGATGTTTCCATAATCATTTTTCGTCCTAGGGGTTTCGTCAGAGGATCGGCCAATTTCACTTCTGACTTCACATAATCTATGGAAATAATTCCATCTTTTAACAACTATTTTACAACGTTGTGCCTTAACCGAATGTGTCTATTTCTCCCATTGAAACTTGTCTTTCTCGCATTGTCTGTTACTGCTTTGCAATCATAATGAATAGACACAGACGATGTTGGCTTTATTCCTAATGGAATACTTGCTAAGAAATTTCTTAGCCACTCAGCCTCAGTGCCAGCTAACTCTAGAGCAATAAACTCTGACTCCATTGTTGATCATGCGATTATCGTTTGTTTAGCTGACTTCCAGGCAAATGCACCACCTCAAGGGTGAATACATATCCACTAGTGGACTTTATCTCATCTGAATCCGAAATCCAGTTAGCATCACCATACCCTTCGGGTACAGCGGGTAGTCCACTATATCGAATACTGTAACTTATGGCACCCCTCAAATATCTCATTAGTCTGCTTGTAGCAGCCAAATCTCATTGTTGGGATTGTGTGTATACCGACTCAGCTTGCGCACAGCATAAGCTATGTGAGGGCATGAGAAATTCATTTAATGCAACAAACTCCTAATAATTTGTGCATACTCAACTTGAGATATTGGATTTCCTTTGTTTTTCTTCAATTGAGAGTTAGCATCATAAGGGGTACTCACAGGTTTGACATCGAACTATCCAAACTTCTTAAGAAGTTTCTCAACATAATTCTCTTGTGATAGTATGATACTATCACCTTCTCGTATGATCTTAACTCCCAAAATCACATTTACTTCATCCATATCTTTCATATCAAACTAAGAAGCAAGAAACTTCTTAGTATCATGAATGACATCAAGACTATTGCTGTAAATTAACATATCATCTACATACAAACAAACAATCACACAATTCTTATTTGAAACTTTGGTATACACACATTTTTTTACCTCAATAGAGATAAATCCATAGTTAAGCATAGCTTGGTCAATTTTCCCATGCTATTGTTTAGGTGCTTGTTTCAAGCCATATAAAGATTTGACCTACTTGCATACTTTGTGTCCCTGACCAAAAAATATGACCCTCTAGTTGCACCATATAAATCTCTTCTTCTAAATCACCATTTAGAAAAGCTGTTTTAACATCCATTTGATGTATAAAAAGTTCGTACGCTGATGCCAAGGCTATCAAAATACGAATTGAAGAAATTCTTGTAATAGAAGCAAAAGTATCAAAATAGTCAATGTTTTGTTTTTGAGTAAAACCTTTTGCAACTAATCTGGCTTTGTATTTATCAACTGAACCATCAAGATCAAGTTTCTTTTGAAAAATCCATTCGCAACCAATTGGTTTTGCTCTTGGGGGTAAAATAACTAAAACCCAAGTTTTGTTTTGTTCAACGGAATCTAGTGTCGATCAAGAATTAGGGTTAATCACCTCTTAATGCTAAACCATAATTAACCATGTTGATTATGTAGTTTTGTTGGCTAACAAATTACAAGTGTATTGCTAGCTTTGTTTGTGTTGATTTTTGCTTACAGGAAAAATATGTTTTCTGCCGGTACCATTTCTTGGACACACGACATATGGTTTTTATCGCTACCATATATTGCATACATGACATATGGTTTTTACCGATACCATATCTACGAAGCTGTCACTATCAACTTTTTAAGCAAGCTGCGTGTGGTCCTGTAAGCATTTAAATCCCGCTTCCAACCGTTTGAATTGATGAACAAGTAAGAGGGAAGACTTTATGAAAGTGCAGAAGATGTTCCCACCTAACTCCCACTCAACTCCAGAAGGTGGTCTAAACTTTCCAGATTTGGTAATAGTTTGCAAGCAAGGAGTTGACATGCATAACGATACCAAACTGAAGCTTTAATGAACTGAAGTCAACTGGAGTACATAGAGCCATTGCAGGAGCTTATCCCCCACACTCAGATTCTATAAAGAGGACATTTACACCTCTAGAAGATCATCCCAACAATTGTGCAAAATCAGAGTGTATACTTGAGCTAAAAGATTTGGTATCTGATCTGGTTTTTCTGCTTACTGTGCGAAACTTTTTTTAAGGGGCAATTTGTAAGCAAGACTTGGTTTAGTTTTGCAGGGTACTCAAGTCTATAGTTTAGCATGTAAAAAGCTTGTAAGGTTAGAGTTTAGCATGTGAAACACTTGTAAAGGTTTGAGCTTAGCCTAGAAAAGCTTGTGTTTGTAAAGGTTAAGGTTGATCCCACAAAAACCTAAGTATAGTGAGTCTTTCAAATCCTAAAGGAAGGAACCTTTAGGTAGTGGAGTACCTGGTGAGGGGGAACCACTCTAAATCAGCTGTGTCAATATCTGATACGAGCAAACCAACACTAAGTGGAACTCAAGAAGGTGATGACGCCATTAGCTTTCTTCAAGGACCAGTCACAAGGGCTCGATTGAAGATGATAAAGAATCGCATGCTACATTATGCTCAAGCTTGGGTCAATCGGGAATTACAAGAAGATAAGTTGGAAAAGTTCAGAAAATAAATTTAAAGAGATTCCTAAGTTAAAAAACAAGAGAGGGATTCTCTTGGCTTTACTCTTTAGGATTGATTTCTCTTATCAAGTGTTATTACTTGTGGTGATTAATCAACTCCTTGTATTCCTCATTATTTGTTGCCTAATCCTTTGAGTTTAGGAGGTGAAGAATAGGAATACTAAACCCTAGTTTGATTGGAGATTGGAGGTCTTGGGATCAATTAGTTGCATAGGTGAACCTAGTGGAATTCTAGGGTTGTTGTTGCATCATTTGGTAGCAGAGCTTACAGGTTCAATCAATCAAACCTTGTGTTATTCAATTCTTGTTGTTTATACCTTCAGTTGTTCAATTCTTGATTGTTCATACCTTGTGTTGTTCAATTCTTGTTGTTCATACCTTGTGTTGTTCAATTATTGTCGTTAAGTTGTACAAAAAAAAAAATTGCTACAACATCGATGTTTGGCATCAAAACATCGATGTAGGCACAGTAAAATTTAAATTTTTGAAGCCAACGGTCACCAAACATCGATGTTTTAAACCCAACATCGATGTTCTTAAGCTTCTGCCAAAGAAATCTTTAAACCAATTGTTAAAACATCGATGTTCAAACCCCAACATCGATGTTCTTGAGCTACTGCCAAAGGAAAACCTGAAACCAATTGTTTAAACATCGATGTTTAAACCCCAACATCGATGTTCTTGAGTTTCAGCCAAAAATATTTTGTGAAAACATCGATGTTTTGAAACCCAACATCGATGTTATAGATGTTCTGTCAAAAAATTTTTTGAAAGCGAATTGTAAGAACATCGATGTTTAAAACCCAACATCGATGTTTTGAGGCTTCAATTATTGTTTACATAGTGCTTGTACATTACAATTAGCTTTCTTTGGTCTTAGGATCTCTAGTTGGGAGTAACTTCTTTCTTTCTGCATATTTGATTGTCTTTCTTTCAGCTTTTCCAAGTTGGGTGATAGTTGTTTCATATCATTCAATTGCTACAATATTCCATCACATGCATTACCTTGTCCTTGTGTGTGATCTTTCTTCTTGTTTGTTGAAGTTATGATTTGTTCTAGAAATTGTTTTCCTTTCATTCCTTCTTTAGGCTTTCATTGTTTCTGTTAATTAATTGTTGCAAGTTGATTGCTTGATTTTTGTGAATCTAATCCTAAC
>JAKUCV010006251.1:4052-16174 GCA_028386065.3 Turnera subulata
GCTCCATCTTCAAATCCGACAAGGTCTTCCTGAACCAAACAACTTGATTTACAGTTGAAAAGCACTGTGTGTTCTTGAAGAATATCTCGCCATGTCTTTCTTTCCAAAAGGCATTAATTATGTGGGGGTTTCTGTTTGCGTAAGGAAGGAACAGTGCGACGGGGTATATTCCTCGGTTCATTTTGTTGAATATGTTTCTAATGGATGTGTTGGTCGTGTATATTTTAAGTGCGACTTCATTCCTCAAGCTGTCAAAGAAGGTGGACACATGATACTGCACTTCTCTGGAGGGGTTCAACATGTACTGAAGTGGGATAATCCTGATGAAGAAACTGATGAAACTGGAGGGGTTTTTCTCAATATCAAATTTTCGGAATTCCGGAAGACCATAGCTTATACTGAAGCTCTCACCTCTCCCTATGCTCCTCTTGAAATAAAGCAATTGCAGGTTTAACCAACTCGACACATTGAGATGGGTTAATTAAGAGTATGAATCGTACCTCTATTAATCTTGCAACTCAACTTTATTGCTTTTAGTGACTATCGCATTATCTATACAAATTAGTTTTTTTTCTTCTTTTTTTTTCCCTGAGATGCATGGGAGCTTTCTTATGGGAGTTCCTTTGGGGATTAAAGCTTTTGGTTCTTCATGTTCTTCATTGTTAGAAATTAACAATATCAGTCCCTTTTTAGTTTTGAAAATGTGACAAATCGGATTGTGTATAGTAGTCCTTGCCAGCAAACTTGGTTTCACCTCCATAATTTATCCTTGGCATGCATAATTTTTTTGGTTAGACAAAAAACTTATCATTGGTGCCACCATATATTGCTCCCTTGGTCTAGGTCCCTGTTCATAGATGGGTTCGATATTCTGAAAGCCAATTTCCCCAACATTTTTTGACCTATCTCTTAGGGCCTTGGGCCCCTTCGGCGAGCAGACAGTGGCTCTTAATTATTTAGATAGATCCCAGCTTATTCTCGTAATCATACATATATATACATTTAACTAATAACACTAAATCTAGGTCTTAGGGCTGGTCTATCCTCTCTAGAGCTTTTCTAGGGTTTATAGCGCCGCCTTAGGTCTTTCTAGTTTTTATTTAGGTTTTTTACCTATTCCTTCCTTGATTTTCAATGCCTTTCATGCTATTTGGATGTTTTTGTCCGGATCAGTTCGGTCTGTTGTCTCCTTTATTGCTTTCTCTTGGTATTTCTGGCGTGTTTTATTGTCCCAAGCTAGTAATCTCCTTACCCCTGTTTCCAACCACAAAGATGTCGGTGAAAGAATCGGGGGCAACATCGACACAGCATTATGGAGGGGAGGTAGAAGCGACGGGAGAGAAAGAGGATCTGATATTTCTGGTTGAAGATGAGGAGAACGAGAATGTCGAGGTTAACCATAGCCTCCTCTGTAGAGTGTTGGGGATGAAATCAGGGAACCCACAGGCCTTCACGGGTATGATGAAAAATCTATGGTGCCTTGCTAAGGGCTTTGAGGCGACACAAATTACAAGAAACAACTTTCTCTTTCAGTTCAATTCAGGGCGGGATGTGAGAAAAGTGATGCCGGCAAGACCCTGGTTCTTTGAACGGCAGTTGGTATTACTCCAGGAATTGACTGGGGATGAACAACTCTCACAGATCCAGCTATGCAAGGCACCCTTCTGGGATCGGATCTATGATGTCCCCTGGAAAGCAAGGACAGAGCAGAATGTGCTCCCTATTTGCAAAAAGGTGGGGCAGTATGTGGAGTTTGATGAGGATGGAGTTCGGGGTGGTGGGAGTTTTATCAGGGCCCGTATAAGGGTAAATGTGGAGAAACCCTTGGCTAAAGAAATCGTAATGAAACGAGCGAATGGCTCTTCAGTGAGGATTTATTTTCGTTCGTAAGTAAAAGACTTCGTATGGCGTGTAGCGCACAACAGCCTTCCAACGAGAGACAACTTGGAGCGCAGGGGGATTGTTGGAGAGTAATACTTGCCCTTTATGTTCACATGAGGTTGAATCAGTGGTACACGTTACAACCAGGTGTGTATGGTGTCGCAAAGTGTGGGAGCCATCAGGATGCTGGCCAATGCTATCAGCCATCTTGACCAGTACCATTTAAGAATCCCTGATATGCATTCAGGAGCAATATCCCATAGAGCAGGTTGAGAATTTTTGCATGGCTCTTTGAGGTATCTGGAAAACATGCAACAATTTGGTTTTCCAACGTCAGACGTGCCTCGCTTCAGCCCAACTTCTCACGGAGTATAGAAAGGCGCTGGAGTCAAAACCACCAATCCGACCCCCTAATACTCAACCAGATGCGACTCCATGGGCAAAGCCACCGGCAGGGCATATCAAAATTAACACGGATGCTGCACTGAATAGTAGAGGAGCAGGTTTAGGAATTGTTGTTCAAGATGACAAGGGATTTTTAGCTGCAGTGAAGACAATCCAAGGACTAGATACCGCAGAAACTGCCGAAGCCTGGGGTGCTTTGTTCGCCATCCAAATGGCTCAAAGCCTACAGGTCACTCTTCTTATTTTGGAAGTGGATTGCTTGACACTTTATAAGGAGATATCCTCTCGTACATCACCAAGAGATGAAAGCTGCTTCATTGTTATGGACATTTAATCGGAGATTAATAGTTTTACCTCTTTCCAATGTCGACATGTCCGCCGGGATCAAAACAAAGTGGCTCATGCCCTTAGCAAATTAGCTCTTACTGTAAATCATTGTCATGTATGGGACCACGGTGTTCCTGATGATATTAAGACCCTTGTTCAAGCTGAGTTATGAATGAAAATTTCGATTCTCAAAAAAAAAAATACATATATATACATTTGATGACTTATTTATTTTGACACAGAGAGACGACATCGATCAGTTTAATGCATGATTGTAGTTTAATGATTGTAGCCCCAAGTTACCTTGACTTGGACCACGCATTTGTAGCCCTTAATGTTGGTGATTTTGAGCATCGAACACTGCTGCGCCAGCAGGAATGATTTTAGTCAGCAGAAGAACCGGGAGGGGAGTGTTTCAGATAAACGGTGATGGGGAGGACATCATTCAATGGTAGTGACTTCCACTGCCTCCTTCTCTTCTTGGATGTCAAACAGCACCTTGTCANGATTGTAGCCCCAAGTTACCTTGACTTGGACCACGCATTTGTAGCCCTTAATGTTGGTGATTTTGAGCATCGAACACTGCTGCGCCAGCAGGAATGATTTTAGTCAGCAGAAGAACCGGGAGGGGAGTGTTTCAGATAAACGGTGATGGGGAGGACATCATTCAATGGTAGTGACTTCCACTGCCTCCTTCTCTTCTTGGATGTCAAACAGCACCTTGTCACCCTCTCCCTTCTCTAATGGTTCCGCTCTCGAGACCCAGCCAAAAACTTTAGCGCCTTAAGAACTTTGACCCGAAACAGTGGCTTGAGTACTCTCTGACATTTTCACTCACTCAAATGCTCTCGAGAGAGGATATATCTTTAATTTGCACACTCTGTTGTTGTTGTGTGTCTGTGATGACAACCCAACGTCTCGCCCACCCTCCTTTATATAGCCGATATACAAAGAAAGAATAGGAGGCTTTTTTATATATTAACTAGTGTTTGTGCACCTGGTACAATTTTTTTTAAATTATTTTTTAATAATTAATTTTTTTGTAAATATTTTTTTAAATAGGTAAAATAGTGTCATTATAATTTATAATTTTGAAATATAAATTATTAATATAATAATTATTTCATATTTAACCTCAATTAAATAATTACCTTTTCTAATTATCTTTTGTATTGTAATTAAATTGTAATATATTATTTTATTAATATAATTTTTTGATCACTTGAGGTGTAGAATGGTGTTGTGGCATCATGATTTTGTTTCCGCCATAAATAAATCATGATTTTAACAAATAAATAATGTGATCAGAACATATGGTCAAATTTTGGGTCAAATTTTGTCTTTGGAAAATCAAGGCATATCATCTCAATTTAAACTCTATTTCACGTATCCCTGCTATACAAACTGCTTTACGGTGTTTGTTTTTCTCCATAAATGACTCTTTTCAACGTGACTTTGATTGGTAGTAATGTGAATACTTGATATAAGTACCTTGATGGAATTGTTACCTGTTTGGAATTGTTTGGATAATTAACGCGCGACTTAAAGTTAAGTACTATTGTGGGGGTTGACCGGCAACATCGAAAGGCATTTAGTATAATTTATTTAAACAAATAAAATAAATAAATTGAAAATATAATATTTAATTTCTTTGAATTAGAACTTCTTTGTACACTATATTTTTGTTTTTTCTCTGTGTTCTCATCCTTTCAATTCTATTCTCTTTCCTAATCAATACCTTATTTGTAAACATAGAAATTCCTCTTGATACAGCAACATACAGTTGACCATGTGAGAATACATCTTGTGGTAAATATACGCCAACATGAGGTATAGTTTGTCCTTGTGCCTTATTTATGGTCATTGCGAAACACAATCGAATAAAAAATTACTTTCTTATAAACTTGAATGGATATTCTTCATTTTCCAGTGGAGGGGAGGAAAACATTTTTCCCAGCATGCTGGCCCACAGTGATTTGAGCATGTATTACATTTAGATCAAATCCTCTACAAACCATTCTAGTAGCATTGCAAAGCCCATTTGGTGGATCGAGATTCTTTAGCAACATGATTGGACAATTAATCTTAAGGACCAAATTATAGGGTGGGAGTCCACTTGGAGTCAATGTGTTGAGAAATTCTTCTTGGTAGCAATTTTGTGTGTCTTTAATAGCCTCATCAAAATCCAAATGTCATGTTATTCCCTAGGAAAATATTGATCAACTTTTAATTTAATTTCTGCTCATTCATTGGCGAGGGGAATGAACAACTACTCCCAAAAGAAGCCGCAAGCGCCCTACTTCTCTAGGTGGGGGCGTCAAACTGTTCAACGTGAAATCGACAGTGGACAGGCAATCAGCCTGTATGTGGAGAACGTGCCTGTAGTATGGAAGCCGGACGATATTCATCACATAATGTCCAAATACGGCGATGTGATAGACGTGTACATTCCATCGAAACGATCCAGAAGAGGTAGGAGATTCTGCTTTGTCAGATTCCGTGGGATTAGGGATATACAGAGACTCTTGAGTGACGTGAACCGAATTCATGTGGAGAGAGGATAGATTCGGGCTAATGTGGCGAAGGGGAGGAGTTGGACAACGCCACCACCACCTAGACCTTTCCGGCGGATTCTGAGGAATGATGGGAGGTCCTATGTTAATGTGGTACAGAATCGGGCGGCAGAGTCACAACCACGACCTTCCCTGGCGGCGACGGAAACAAAGTTTATCCCAACGTCTGAGACTCTATCGTGGTTGGCAGGATGTGCGGTGGGGAAATTGAAGGACCCGACAAAGATGGAGTCTATGCATCTGATATGGAGATTGCATGGATTAGAAGGGGTTCAGATATCGGAGTTGGGGGGAGACCAGATTATTGCATGCTTCCCAACGAGGGAAGATATGTCACGTTTTCTGGAAATCCCACCTGAATGGGTGCCTCTGTGGTTCCGGTCCTTGGTTCCCTGGCAACATGGCATGCGAGCCGTTAACAGAAGGTGCTGGTTAACACTTCGGGGGGTCCCTCTCAGCGCGTGGTGCCATGACTTCTTCGAGATGGTCGGTTCATTCTTTGGGAAGTTATTGCAGGTGGACGAGGATACAGCAGACAGGCGATTCCTTGGTGATGCATGCATCCAAGTTCTGACGGAGCAGGGCGGTGCAATCAATAGAACGTTGGATGCCACGGTGGCTGCTCAGAAGTGTCGAATTGAGGTGGTTGAATCCTACTTCACTGCCATTACGAATAAGAGACTATACGGCGGCAACCCGGAGGCCGACTTAGAGTCATCGGCTCCACCATCGGAGGGAGGAGACGGCATTGAGGGGAGGGAGGAATTTGGGGAAGACAAGAACAATCAGGCGCAATCCTCGGCTGAGATTCAGGGAGATCCCTTCGGGTTGATGCCCATAATTACGAAGCATGTTTTTGGGGCGGCAACAAATGCTGAATTTGTGGGGGATGCCCTGGAAAGGAAAAACCGACATGGTAAGATTTTGAATGGTGAAGGGGAGGGAAATCTATTGGCGATTCAGGATCCTCGTAATGAGGGTCAACGTCTGGTGATGTCAGTTACAAGAGTATCTACCCCTACCCCACCCTCACACCCACAGATAGACCCTGTTCTTTCTACCAATTCCTTTGGGCCCCTGGCTGTTCATGAGGCGAGTGAGCCCTCAAGCCCGACCTACCCAAGCTGCCCTTACACATGCCCAAGCCCACCTACTTACCTAAACACTCCCACCTCCCAAAAGCATGTCCGACACAGAACGTCTCATGGTTCCCAGTCCTCACCCGTCCCCTCTCCAATGAGTCCACCTCAACACTCACTATATAACCATATAACTCCATCTAGCTCCTCCTCCCAAATTCATTCTAACCCAGCCCTAGTTCATTCAACCTATGTATAATACCTTGAACGTAAACTAGCAGAAGCTGTGAGAGATGAAAGAGTAGCACCGCGTAAGAAGTTCAAGAAGGTTACTGACAAGGGGAGTCTCGTTACACTTGAGTCATCCACTAGCAGTGATATAAGAAGAGTGAATGAAAGGCTCTCAGAAACTCATGAACCTGTCTCTTCTCCAGTTGTGGAAAACGCACAAGAGGCTTCGACTAATGAAGCACTCGCAACTGTGCAAGTGGGAAATCATCTATGGTGGGATATATCTGAGGTGGAACAACACACGATGTCTCTGGCAAAAAAATTGGTGGAAAAAAAAATTTATGAATGGTGTCTGTCGAGGTCTCATGTTTAGTTTCCTCTCATGGAACTCTCGAGGGACTATAAGTGGTTCAAAGCTTAGCCACCTGCAGCCCTTAATTCGTCAATATGGTGTTAATTTTCTTTTCCTTTGTAACACTAGAGAGCCGACCATGGATGAGATGTGGTGTAGGAGGATATGGTCACCGCAAAGCCTTGAGTTTATTTCTGTGGGTTCTGCTGGGCAGACAGGCGGACTCGCTCTTATGTGGGACTCGGATGACTTCCAGTGCAGTAACAGACGTATGAGGGATAGATGGATTTTGGTGGAGGGTGTCATAATGCAGGCCAATCTGCCTTTCTCCATTTGCTGCGTTTATGCGCCGGTTGACTTACAGGAACGCATCACTATGTGGTCTACTTTGGCTACACTAAAAAATTCTTTTCCTTCTCCTTGGCTTGTAGTAGGAGATTATAATGAAACTCTGAAAGGTGCTGAAAGAAGGAGTGGCTGGCTTTGTGCCCGTGGCTCAGGGGCACTTCGTAGATTTATGGATCGTCTATCCTTGTTGGAATTTCCCTTGGAAGGCCGACGCTACACTTGGGCTAATTCAATTGCAGCGAGCCGCATTGATAGGGCCATGGCAGAGGTCGAATGGAGTGTTACTTTCTCATCCCTATCTCTCCAAACAGCTAGTAGAGGGCCCTCTGACCATTGGCCCTTGATTTTGTCTCAGGAAAGGGTCAATTGGGGCTTTAAACCATTCCGGTTCTTATCATGTTGGTGGGAATTTCCAAAATTTGATGAGATTCTTTCTGGGATGTGGAGGAGCATTGAGGAGGACATTCCAGGAAAATATTGCTTCCTAAAGAAATTGAGGCTCCTACGTATCAGGTTAGCCAGTTGGAATAAAACTATCTTTAGGCACATTGATAATGATTTAACAGCTTTACAAAGGAGAATTGATGCACTCGAATTACTCTTTGAACAACAAGACCTAACAATAGTTGAGAAACAGGAACTAGTTGAGACCCGGGCTGCTGTTCTTGCTCGTGAAAAACAAAAAGAAAGCTTATGGCGTCAGAAGTCTAGAATCTCATGGGGTCGGTCGGGAGATCGAAATACAAAATTCTATCACTCTTACGCATGCCATCGGGGTAGAAAGAAAGGTATTCGCGCCATTAAGATCGGTGGAGTTGAGGTTTCCAACCCGGCATAAATAAAAAGGGAGGCCATTAGTTACTTTTTTGGATTATATCATAACTCTCAGAGCCACAGACCGGGTCTTGGCAGCCTTCAATTTCACAGGTTGGATATTGATGCCTCCTTGGCGTTAGAAAGGCCAATCACATTGGAGGAGGTTAAACAGGCCGTCTGGGCTTGTGGTAGTTCCAAAGCTCTAGGTCCGGACGGTTTTAATTTATCTTTTTACAAAAGAGGATGGGAGTTTCTAAAGGATGATCTCTTTGATTTGGTACAGTCCTTTTTTGAAACAGGACACTTTCCTAAGGGTTCAACCTCTGCATACATCACTCTTGTCCCGAAAAAGGCTTCACCAGAGACTTTTGACGAGTTTCGACCCATCACTCTGATCCATGGGGTCTATAAGATTGTTTCAAAAATTCATGCAGAAAGACTTAAGGCAGTTATGGGTAGTCTCATTGCCCCTACACAATCTGGATTCCTTGCAGGGCGGAATATTCCGGATTGTCACCTTGTCGCGTCTGAGGTAATTCATTCATTGAAAGCTTCTAAAAAATCGGTTGTCATTTGGAAGCTTGACTTTCGAAAGGCTTATGACTCGGTGGCATGGGAATATCTTCTGGAGGTTATGACAACGATGGGGTTTGGTTCTAAATGGATTTCTTGGATCAAAGCATGTCTCCAATCATCTTCACTTTCGGTTTTGATAAATGGTTCTCCAACTTTGGAGTTTGAAATGGGGAAGGGCTTGAAACAGGGGGACCCCCTATCCCCCTTCCTCTTCCTTCTGGCCGCGGAAGGCTTACCTTCTATGCTTAATAAGGCGATTTCTCTTGGCTTGGTTAATCCGATTACAGTACATGGTATTCCTATCTCAGTGTTACAATATGCTGATGACACACTACTGTTTTCTTCGCCAGATAGGGATTCGCTTCTTAATTTAAAGCGGGTTTTGAGATGTTTTGAGATTTTGTCGGGGCTCAGCATCAACTTTCACAAGAGTGGTTTGGTTGGTTTGCACATGGTAGAGGATGAGGTTTCAAATTTGGCCGGCACCTTGTTATGCAAGCTGGAGACCTTGCCGTTTACCTATCTATGCCTTCCTTTAGAGGCCAATATGCGGCTTGCTAAAAATTGGGATCCTGTGGTTAAAAAGTTTCGTCCTAAGCTACATTCTTGGAAAGGTAGATTTCCCTCCTTTGCCGGGAGGTTGATTCTCTTAAAGTCGGTGCTCTCTTCCCTCCCACTATATTATCTCTCTATGTTCTCTCTTCCAAAGACGGTAGTCAAAAAACTGGTTCGCATTCAACGCTCCTTTCTATGGGGAGGAACTATAGAACGACGGCGGTTGTGCTTGGTGGCCTGGTCTCGTGTTGCAACACCTAAACGCAAAGGAGGTCTGGGTGTAGAATAATTATTGGTCAAAAATCAGTGTTTGCTCTTCAAATGGTTGTGGAGATATCATCAAGCTGGGGACTTCCTTTGGAAGTTTATTATCTCGGCTAAATGTACTGTGGTTGACTGTTCTTTCACTCCTCGTTTTAGGCTATCTCGGGCTTCTCCCATTTGGAAAAACATTGTGAATAGTGGGGAGTTTTCGGGGCTGACTGGGATGCCCTTGCGATCTGGGCTGGTTCTGCATGTGGGGACTGGTGAAAGGATTTCTTTTTGGAGTGATGTTTGGTCTGCATTGGGGTGCTTGAAGGACATCTATCATCGCCTGTTTCTCTTGGCCAACTTCCAAACGGCTACACTGCGGGAGGTATATTCGGCTCATTATTTGCTTCCTAACTCTGCTAATGCTTGGACCCGTACCTTGTACTCATGGGAAAGAGACTTGTGCCTTCAGCTCTGGGATACTTTGCAGGTGGTCATAGCACAGGCGGGTTCAATGGACTCCTGGGTGTGGATTTGGGGGGTGCAAGACCTGTTCTCTGTGGGCAGTGCCTATTTTTCACTGACTGACTTTGGACCTCAGTCGCAGCCACTACCTTGGCTCTCTATTGCTCCCTCACATATCGAGTGCTTCGTCTGGCGGTTGCTTAATGGTGGGGTGGCTCTCAGGGGCACTCTATGTCTCCGGGGTATTCTCAATGAGGCAGATTCTTTCTGCCCGTTTGGTTGTACAGTCCAAGAAGACATCATGCACCTGTTCTTCCTGTGCCCTATGGCTTCTTCTTTGTGGGCACGGGTTTGTCAATGGTGGGGGGTTTGTTGGGTCTGCCCAGACAGTTTGGCTTCGTGGTATTTACAATGGCCACAGGTCGCGGGTGTCCAGCATGCTGAATAGGCTTGGCTGCTCCTGGGTTTTGCAGTTTTATGGACGCTTTGGCTCTCTCGGAATGGTTTGATTTTCTCCCAAAAAACTGTTCAGGTTACCCAGCTCTTTGATTTGGTCATTGCTCATGCATTCTGGTGGTTTAAGCTACTACATCCTCAGTTTCCTTATAGTGCTGGAATGGTCCTTGCATCATCAGATGCTCTTAGGGGTTGGACTCAAGGGCAACGAGTCGTTATTCCTATGTCAGGTTAATGCATGGCCTGCTGGGGGGTAGCTTGTAATTTTTGCTTTAACTTCACGTTACATACACATGTACACACTACTGATTCATGAATAAAACTTCGCATAGTATCAAAAAAAACTTTTCATTTAATTTGTCTACATATTCGTTTCTTGTGGTAAGAATTGCTCTCTCACTCATGTAAGCCGCTGAGTCCGTATTTTGTTTGAGGCAAGGATATATGTTTTTTTATCAAACTATCAATTGCTGATTCATCTCCTTGATAATTGATAATTGACTATCATCTCGTCTGGTATTGAAATCAACCTATCTTCAGTCGTAGGTTCTTCTCCATTTCTTATCCTTAGTAAAATTGACTCAATTTCTCATCTGATTTTGCCCTCATGTTGATTGTTAACCTTATCTTTTCCATTTTATCCCACAAGCAAGATCTAACTAAACTTGCTTCAATTGTTTCTTGTCTTGTACCTCTTGGAACTATTGGCAATACTTGTCCAAAATCACTACCAAATACGACAACTTTTGCTCCAAAAGGTTCTTCACTTTTCATTATATCACAAAGTATCCGATCTACTGTCTCTATAGCAAACCGCTTTGTCATTGGTACTTCATCCCGCACAATAAGTCTTGCCTTTCTCATCATTTGTGGAGTTAAACCTTGCTTTGATATCTTACACAAAGTTGTTTCATCAGTGATGATTGTTATATCAAAATGTGAGTGAGCAGTTTGTCCATGAGGCATAATTGTTGCTGCGACATCACATGTGGCAGTTACAAGTGCTATTATCTCTCTAGATCTCACATTTTCAAGTATACACATATAGGCATGCCTAGTGAGACTTGTATTCCTTTAAAGTTTTGGAGTTTATAAAAGAATATTTGATCGACTAATATAATATAATATAATTTAGTTATTATTTTTTCCCCAATCGAATAGCATTTGTTGTGAATTAAAAATTTATACTTGGAAAAGTACATATATATAGGCACGCCGCAAACGCAACGACCATGTTTTTTTTTTTTCAATTTGTATTCCTTTAAAGTTTTGGAGTTTATAAAAGAATATTTGATCAACTGATATATTATAATTGAGTTATTGACGAATCGGATTGTGTATAGTAGTCTCCTTGCTAGCAAACTTGGTTCTACCATACCTCTGTGAAATGAATTCAATTTTTAAGTATGAGGGGCGGATCCAAGATTTTTAAGTAGGGGGAGCCAAATTTATGTAAAAAATTATATTATAAAAATTTGTATATAAGAAAATTTAATTACACAAAAAAAAATTACAATATAAAACAGAAGAATTAGAAAATTGTACTCTGAAACATGATTGAAATTAAAGACTAATGATCATTACTTACTAAGATTTAAATTTTGTAATTAATATTGTACAAATGTGTAAAATATTCAATCTCTGTCACAAATAACAATAATAATTTGATATCCACTATAAAGTTATTAGCATTTATTGTATTTGTGTAGAATATCCATCCTGACTAGCTAGTTAAGAAGGTTCTGCTTTAAACCAACTGGACTGTGATATATTTTCCAAGAGCATGTGATATATGAGATTCTAAGA
>JAKUCV010006252.1:0-45307 GCA_028386065.3 Turnera subulata
GCAGGGGTGGTTCACGGTGGATTTGGAAGAACAGAGGAGAGGGAGGTAGGAGGCAGGGAAGGAGATGGGGTTCCGGTGAGGGGTGAGGAAGGAAGAAATTAAAGGGAAGAAGAAGAAAGAGACAAAGTAAAAAAAAGAAGAAAAGATGGGAGGAATAAGGCTGGTCGGTCACGAGAAAGAAAAGAAAAAGAAAGGGCCGGCGGAAGGAGAAAATGGGAAAGAAAAGAAAGAAAGGAGAAAGGAAGGAAGGGAAGGGAAGAAAGAAAGAAAAGAGGTGGGGCCCGCGGCTGAAGGAAAACCGGGAGAGAGAAGAACGTAGCCGGGAAAGAGGAAGAGAAGGGAGAGAGGAGGAAGAAGAGTGGCTCGGGACAAGCCTCATTTGGCCGGTCCGGATTCTCGCGTCGGAATCTCGTAGACGTAGGGATACTCCTGTCTTTCCGACAAATCCCGTCCCGAGTCCAAAAATATGACTTGGGCTCGGAAAATCCGATTAATTCTCCTGAACGTCGTCCAAGTCTCGGAACTGGAAACCGAGGCTCGGTTAGTTAGGAAGATGCTCCCGAGCGCGGAAAAACTCTCGGTTTCGAAAAACGACTCCCGTTTACTGTGAATTACTTACCCGAGATTAATCCAACAGTAATCACGGTAAAACAATTTCTACAGTCCCGGTAAAAATCCAAATTTTACCCGGGCTGTTACAGGATCAATAAGTGGGAGCTCATACGTACACTCCCGCTAATATGACAAAATATCATCTAAAATTATATCATTATCTTGTTAGTTTTTTTTCTTTTCAAAGGCTCACGACTTATTTTTATTCTTTCGAATAGATAAATTCTAAATGTATTTATCTCCCTACTTTTTTTTTTTTTTTGGATTGGACTACATTGAGAGTGAAATGTTTAGTTTCATTAGCTGTTATATCTCATATATATGGTATAAATTTTTATTCTTATTCAGATTACACCACCTATCTCCACTTCATAAGGTAAAAATATTTTATAATGGAGTCTTGATAAAATAGTTTCAGCTTTCCTTGGTCGTCCCTTTCTTTATGGACTACTTTGATAGAGTTTTTCAACGACGAATACACATATCTTACCCCTAATCAACGGCATAAGTACAACGTTTGAGCTAGCTATCAGACCATAGGCTCATACATGGAGGCAATGCTGTGCAAATTATGTAGCCATATAATATATCCCTTAGATATTTGGACAAAGAAAAAAAAGTGGCTTTTGGGTTTTCAAGACAGCCTAAAACTATGCAACCACATTGATACATCGTTCCAAACATTTATTCAATATCATTTCATATTCTTACTTGTTTTTATTTTATCATCAATCTAAAATACAATATGACCTTGTAATATTAAGGTCGGCTAAAAGTCTTGAAATTTTGTCTAAGCCTATAACACCAAGAAAAAAAAAATCAACAGTTGTTGGATTAGTTATTTTTCCATTGGCTCCAAGCCCACTTGAAGGCCGAACTCAAATTTCGTTCAATGTGGGTTCACTTCGAATAAGAAGCGAGCTATTTATATGTTTCTAGCCTAGTCCGGATGGTTTATTGAAGTCCAATTTGGATGAAATTCAAAACATTTTGTTGCCGTCTGCAAGTTCTTCGAAGTGAATGGAAGTGATCGTTGTCAAATTTTATGTTTTAAGGTACTTGTGGTATATTCACCTTTTTTTTACGAGATGATAATTATTTTGTTGGGGGCCATGATTATTGTTTTTCATGCTTAACCGCCTCTAGTTTTAATTAGAGAGGAGTTGTTGGAATTATTTTTTAATATAATACATTGGATAAGGTTTTATCCATAGAATTTCCAAGTATCCGAGATCTCTTTTGTGACCACTACCGGACTTCGATCTCATGATCTTAACTCCATCTATCTAATGGGTCTTCCACATATTCCGTGTTGTGATTGTTATTGTATTGCTTGTCAGCATTTTTGGCTATTTAGATTATTTGGTGATATCTTATTTTAGTAGCAGAAAAAATTTAAAAACAATTGTATTTTCCCATTTTTTTTTAATAATGTGCGATAAAAACGATGTGTAGCAGAAATACCCGAATGACTTCCGTCTTATTTCCAAAATGCAACTACAACCACAATTTTGGCACCTACTTACATCCTAAAGCGAATTGACACTTACCACTACAACATTCGGAGTCATAATTGCAATAGCTTCCGGACTTTCTGCAACCATTTATGTATATTGTTCCTTCTTTGGTCATGGCAACCTCATCAACATCATCATCAGAGCTTAACACACTACGGCTTGTGCTCAAAGCTGAGTGAGCACATGAGGCAACCAGCACCAGAGCCACCATTAGGGCCACCAAAAGCTTCCTATTCGCCATCAGTTTAAGCCTTTAATTTTATCTATCTCTTCTAATTAGTTGGTGAATTACCTCTCCTTAAGCCCTACCCATTTTATATTTTTGTTTGATACCAAAATTAGACAGCAAAATCTGATAAAGATGGGTTTAGTATTATGAAACAATCCTTCAGCAGCACATATCAAGATTATCTTTACAAATTCTCCTATGCTAATAGATTTCCCTACCATATCTTCTTCATAGTACCTGTCACTGTCAACAAACATGATTTTTTTATAAACTAGTTTTTCTGCACGTGCGATGCACCTAGTATGGTAATATATATTATAATTATTTTTTTATATTAATAATTATTGAAATGAAAACTAATAAATAAATTATGTAAATAGAAATTATTAAATTAAATTATTATTTTTTAATGTATTTCGACATGATATAGTAATATATTATTATGATGACATTCTAAAATTCATTATTATTAATATAGAAATATTTTTCAAATTATGGAAAAGTGTAGTAAATTAAATTTAAATTATGAAAAAATGTAAGGGGAAATAATAGTGATTTTTTATATTTATAAATTATCTATTCATTTTTCGTAATTGTACATAAAAATTCATATATTTTTATTATTTTGGTTAAAATTTTCATGATACATATAGCTGTATATCATATTGTTTACTAATTTTAGAATACGAAAAATAATATTACTTGTCATTATACATGGATAGATTTTTTATATAATTACATTTTTTAATTTTTTTATTTAAATTAAAGGCTTATCTATAGTCATATTTTATACTATGTTTTATTTCATTCCTTTGAATTATTAAAATTTAATAATATTTTTCTACAAAACTCATATAAATTGATTTTTATTTATTTTCTATAATATATGATTCCATCAGAATTTATATTAATTTTTTATTCCTCCTATATTTTTTAATACAAAACTCATATACATTAATTTTTTTATTTCCTATAATACATGATTCTATCAGAATTTATATTAATTTTTTATTCTTTCACTATTTTTTTTGATTTTGCATATAATTTTTATTCATCTATAATAATTAACATAATATAAAATTTTTATAATTTTAAAATATTATAAAATGATAACAAATTAATTTTTGTTTTCTCATATCTTATTTTTTTATGTCTACATTTAAATTTTGATATTATTTGTATAATATTATTCTATAGCACACTTATATTTGTAGGCCCAAAACGCTAAGAGGGGGGGTTGAATTAGCCTCTAAAACAACTTTTAACAAAATTCGTATAGAAGGCTGCTACACAAATTCTAGATTTTCTCAGAACAAAAGAGAGGTTGAAAGAAAGAGACAAGAGCAAACACACACAACAACAAACACACCAATTTAGAGTGTTTCCCCTAAATCCTATGGGTACATCCACTACTCAAAGCTCCCCCTTGAGATTTACCAAATCCACTATATGATTTCTTCCAAGGTGAAACCCAACCTTTTACAACCAAGCTTTTTCAAAGGATCAAGCTCAAACCTTTACAAGAGTTTTTCCAAGGCTCACTCTCTAACCTAGGCTTTTACTAAGGCTCAACCCAAACCTATACAAGAGTTTTTCAAGGCTCATTCTCTAACCTATACCCAAGGCTTTTTAAAGGCTCAAGCTTTAAACCTATTCAACCCCTCAAGTAAAATTTCCCCAATCCTACTCAAGGTATGATTTTCCAACAACTAAAGAGTGACTCACTCTTTGTTTACAAAATAAGCTCAAAGATATCACAAAGGTTTTAGGCCCAATGATGAAAGCAAGAACTAATTCCCCTCAAAAGAAAAGTATTCAACAAGGCTCAATAATCTCTCAAAGATTGTGTGCATAAAGCAAGCTCAATAAGAAGGTTCTTCACACTTGTGATCTCTTGCTCTAAGTGTGTATGAGGATAGGAAGTCTATTTATAAGCCCCAAACGCAAGTAGGTACTTAATAGTAAAAGACCCTTAACATAGACTTGCCTTTTGACAGATTTGTATAGGAGACTCCTATACGAATTTTCACTGGAAGGTTTGGTCTTTTTCCAAACAACTAGCCGTTGGAATTTCAACACCCCATCCACTTCTTGACTGGTCTTCTTGTTATAATAGGACAGAAAAACATCCATAAATCCCTCCTTTGTAGGTTTTTGAAGCTCTTTGATTGGTGGAGTAGAAAACTCCTAACTTGAAGGACAATTCCTTTAGCTTTTCTTGATAGAAGAATCTAGCCACAAATCTATCCATGTTGTGCTCCATCTTGCAAATAATTGACAGCTATATAGAGGCTCCTTCTTTGTCTTGATTTCTAGTTTGGACTTTTGTACAAGGGAAAGGACAATGGTGTTGTGGAGAAGAAGATAAATAGTAAGAAAGCAAAACTTTCCCTTTTTTCCTTTTGTCAACTTGTGTGTGTGTGTGTGGCCTTAAAAGACTCATTGTGCAACGGTCATAAATGGCTCCACTAAAGCCAACATATGACTTCTTAAAGGAGCTCAAATATATAAACCAAATGGTAAGTTTTAACCATGGATAGGAGATATAAACTTGGACTTTATAATACCATCAATACTTATGGGCTTTTGAAAAAAAATTAACAACCCAAAGTCCATCATATCCATCAAGTGTAAAGATGCTAAGCATAACTAAATTGGACTTGGACACATATATAAGTTGGGCTGAAAACAAAGTTCAAATCTTGTATAACTTGTCAACATTAAATCAAAAGATGAGATGAAAGCAAGTAATGGCCCAACGACATTATGTATGACTTGTTTGAAAATGCTTAACAAATTTTTGACATAAGCAAAAACAATAATTAAGCCCCTAGAAAAATGCAAGCATTAACAATATTTACACCTTTCATTTGCTGCCTTTACCTCTCTTCTATAGAGTTTATATTAATTATTTTAAAGTTTTTATGTAGCATGATATAGTTTTTTAAGTTTTATGTTAGTTTCAATTATTTATATTTTTATATATATATATATATATATATATATATATATATCTAAAACGCCCCGACCCGTATTTACCGTACACAGTAAACACGTGCCGGAACTGTAACGACCCAACCATACAAAGCCCAGCATACAGTGTATACAGTAGAAACTCGGGCTCAACAGCCCAAAATAAAAACATCAATAACATCATATCCGGCCCAATGGCCCAACAATAGTAAAAATAATGCACAGCGGAAGACTTAATAACTTAGAAGACACTGTATGCGACACTAATGCAAACTATGGATCCGAGCCTTGTCCAAGGGATAACGCTGCAGCCTGTCTGGAATGCATCAAACCTGTACCACAAATAACTCATCCTACGGGATGAAAGCCCGCAGGTGAGGGGTGAGTCCGAAGTGCTCACAACCATGGATAGACGATCAATATGCAACCCTAAAAATTACTCAAGGTAAAAAACAAGCACAACAGCTGAACCAAAAGACAAGATCCAAAACTGGTACAAGACCAAAAGACTCAAATAAAAATCTAATTTTCCAATTTTATCTTTCCGGGCCCCATCACGAATAAGCTAGGGGTCAGACCTGGTTATCAACATATTCCGGGTGCCAGACCAAATCCAAGAGAACCCAGGGATCAACATCCCAAAAATAGAACCCAGGGATAGACATCCCAAAAATAATCACGGGATAGACATCCCAAGCATAGACATGCTTATCACAAGTAACCCAGGTCAAGGCCACCACAAAATAGTCTTAAACCATCGAGTCGTACCACTACTTACCACGTGACAATTATATTATCTTCATTCAAAACCAAATCACAGGGATCAACATCCCTAACCAAAATACCGGGATAGACATCCCTATCCAAAATCGAGTATCGACATCCTTATCACAAATTATTATTTATTCCATTATTCTTAATACTCAAAAGACACGGTGATAAATATCCAAAAACTCAATCAAGATACTGGGATAAACATCCCGACAACAATCAAGACAATGGGACATACATCCCGAAACAAACCACAACAAATGCAACAACCAACAATGCAATATTCATCAAACACAATAACTGAGTAATATAGGCACATATTGAAGGAAATCCATCCTCACCTTGGCCGATTACTCAACTCCGGAGACAATGACCGGTCCCAAGCCGGCTCCTCGGGAACTGTCCGATATCATAACCTATACAGCAAAACAACATGCTCACATAAATGCACATAATCGGTATGCTATGATGCCATAAATTATAAATTAATCTCAACGGTAAAACATCTCGTTTATATTTATATTATCATGAAATTATCCTTTATCATAATTATACCTTTTTCCGAAAATATTTTCATGCCTAATTATATTCTTTTCTAAAAAGTATTTATCATATAACATTTTATCAAAGGATATAAATCTTATTTTAATTGCGTTGATTCCCAAAAATAATATTATGTCAAGGTACTTATTTCATTTATCTTCATAAATATAGTCGTATACCATGTTTATACTTTCCTACCATATTTTACAAAAATATACTTACCATAAGATAATTTCTCAAATGCTAACGTACTTATATATATTTCTTCTCAAAGAAATTATCATAATATATATCAAGGATATCAGCTATTATAAAATAATCTTCCTAGAAATTATTCACATATGTCTGTATATATATAAAATTTTTTGGTATATCATTTTCATAATACACATCTTTAAGGATATTTACCATAATTTAATAATCATGTTATAATTATCGTAGTTCCTTGAAAATACTATATCAAGAAGTTACTTCTTTTACTTTCACCAAATATAACCATATACTATACTTTTTATTATTTCCAGAAAAATTATAATCTGTAATATGTATTTTTTTATATTTCCAGAATTATGTATACTTTTATTTATTTTTATTATTGTTTTTTTTAGGTTAATTCGGACTGGGCCATGAAAATGTTAGTCACAGCCCAGCTCATACCCAAGGTAGTCCACCAACTGTTCTAACACATGCTAGGCCGGCCCACAAACGAGCCCAAATAATTAAACCACACACCAAAGTCTACCATCACTTTCAGCCCAGGTAGGTGCTCGGGTCAACCCGACCCAAGACCACGACCCGACGACGTGAACGGGTGACTCAGGTGGATGGGTTGTCTTCGACCCGTGCTCACCTTGAGCAGCGGTAGCGGCGCACGTGGGGCTTGAGACGACGATGCAAGGGCGACGACTGCAGTGGCGGTGACAGGCGCGGCTGCGGTGGCTTGTGACGGCGACGAGCAGAAGAGGGAGGGCGGCCGTCGGATTTCCAGCTGCAGTGGGCGCGTCCGGCGGCGAGGCAGGTGGTCGTCGCGTGGAGATGGGGACACGGGCTGCTGGTGTGCGTCTCGGCGGTTGTGAACTCGACATGGCCGTGGCTGCGTCGATCTGCAGCTGGGAGGGGTGCGGTGGCGCCGCGGCAGAGAGGGAAAGGAGAAGGTGCAGATGGTGGTGTTGGCTCTCAGTGGTGGCGGTGACTTGCTGTGGCGGCGAGACGATGGACAGGAGGAGAAAGAGAAGAGGGAGGTGGCGGCTGGTGGCTGGTCGTCTTGGTGGTTGGTGGTTGGTAGTGGCAGCCGGTCGGTTGTGTGGGTCGTGTTTAGTTTTTCTTTTTCTCTTTTTTTTCTGGTTTGTTTTGTGGATGGGTTGTACTGGATTTGATGGCAGAAGTGAAGGAAGGGTATTGGGCAATGGGTTTTGCAGAGAAAAGTTGGCAGAGAAGAGATGGAGATGAGGGTGATGGCATGCAGGAACACAAGGCATGGAGAGGAAAAAGGCAGAGTATCACGATATCACAGACAAGACTTCACAAGCGCACAGGAAAACAAGTCACGAGCTACACAGGGAAGAGGCGGCTGCGTGACTCAATCACGCAGTCATGTCCCGACCGGACCAGAAAATAACTGTAATACCCCCTTTGTTATTTTCCGGTGTGATTTTTTCGAGAATTTCGGGACCCGAAAAATACCAACTTAGGCCCGAAAAATCCACCGAAAAATCTCGAGCGCGGGAAAAGACTCGGTTACGAAAAACGACGCTCGATTTACCTTGAATTAATTATCCAAGATTAATTCTTTCGGTAAATTGCTGTAAAAAGACTTTTACAGTCCCGGTAAAAATCCAAATTTTTACCCGGGCTGTTACATTCTACCCACCTTAAAAAGAATTTTGTCCTCGAAATTCTGTCTTATCTGTGGGTCCTACCACGATAAGCTTCTGGTATACTCTACCAGGTGTCCAAACTCAACATGAGATACCGCTTATACCCTTAAGCGACATCTCATCCTCTATAAGAACAGAACCTCATGACTGGCAAACTCACACACAGTCATGGACTCTCCACTGAGATCAAGAACCACCTCTGACTCCGAGGACAACAGCTACATCGGCGGCACTGCTTTCCCGACATGCTCCGATGAGGAACCTCCCAAGAAGCGGTTCAAGACGAACATCGTCGGCCTGAAGGAACACATGGTCGTCTCCAGCAGACGATGAAAGAAGCGTGCTCCCAAAGAAGCTGAGGATAAGAAGGGCAAGGCAACTGCTAAAAGCAGCACTCCGCAGCAGACTCTGACGCAGCTGAATGTCTCACTGAAGAAGATCAGCTCGGCGGTGATGTAGATAGAACTGGCGTGCGCGGAACTCTTCCCTCACATGAAAAACGTCCAAAAACTTGTAAAAGACCTAGAGAAGCAAGTAGCTCCATAGAGTACTTCTTCTCCTATTGTAAAACCGTTATAAAATAAATAAAATAAGTTTTCCTTTTAAATCAAATTCTCTTATGTCACGAAATTTTATGTTTAATAGAAAATCAAAGCACCTCAAAGCAAATCAACAATCAACAATAAGATTATAAAATCAAACATAATGACATTAAAAACAAAACTCATTTAACAAAACCAAAACATAGAGAAATTAAAACAAAAACATGTTTTCATGCTCGGCGCTCTAGATCGATCGTAAACATCCCCGATCCCGAGAAACGTGACATGCACAGCTAACGGTGACGTCGGTTTCCCTCGTGAAAAAGACATTCGTTCACTCGCAAGGTGATGATCACGAGAGCGTCCTGTGTCCCTTGAAAGAAATGTACCCACTTGTTCACAAATTCCGCATAAGCCAAAAATGTTTGTCAAGTCTCGTATCCCTCCACGATGTCTGAACAGCTGTAAGCTTGTCGCACATGCGCTCTACTCGAGGTGTGGTCCCATCAGTCTAGCCACAACGGTCACGGATGCATGTGATAAAAGATGCAAGAAAGAGTCATAAAAAGAAACGCCAAGGTAGCCAGGGCGTTAGAAAATCGCGAGTTGGAAAAGGGTTGAAAAACACTGGCATTTGTAGCCCGAAAAACGTATAAAGTAACGTAGCAATAATTAAAGCAACGACAAAATTTTCAAAAAAAAACAGAATCTTGAAAATTGAAAACAGTAATCACGCTCCCCATAAGAGTATAAAAGACAGAGCGGTGAGGTGTAAATCATCAAAAGCATCTTGAAGCAAACAAACGCCCAAGCATAGAAACCTCAAAACTCAGAAAAACAAAACACCAACACGTCCAAAACACAATGCCTGCTCCATCATCCGTCTTCTTCGTCAAAGGTGCCAACCTAGGCAGAAGAAACCGGCTAGCCTACAGCATGATCAATGAGCGCCCTGAGAAATTACCGAACGAGCTCGGCAGAATGCCTCGTCTGGTCTCGTCGACGAACTCTACTCGTCCAGATTCTTCGTCACTCCCATGGAAGAGACGTTCTTCCTAGAGGACCATAGCACGCTGAGGACCTCTTTCTACGGCTCAGCTAACTCCGTCATGTTTTTCATCTCTGAAGGACTTCAGGAGTTCAACCTAGAGTCCACTTGCCATTCCCTGGAGCAAGGTACCTACTACCAGCTCTCGATGACGGCCCAGAGCATGCCCAGAGTCACTCGGTTACCTCCAACTTGGCCAAAGGCCCGACTACTGGTGTGGAACTGCAGAGGAGTCGCTAGGCGTTCCCAGGAGTTCTCGCGTACCTTGAGGGACCTGAAGAACCAGTACAAACCCAACATGGTTCTTCTCGGAGAGACCCAATGGCAGCCTGAAGACGATCACGGTCTCATCCCACTCCGGTTCCCTGCAACAAACCGGTTCGAGCTTCCCGGCCAGAACAACGCAGGCGGCATGTGGTTCTCGTGGAGCGACAGGATCACGGTCAACATCAACAATGAACCCAACAGCTTCAGGGTCAACGTCGTTCTAAGGCGATGAATGTACTTTTATTTTTATAAAATATCAATGTAATGTTTATGTTTGTCATGATAATATTAGTATTATTAATAATATTTATATTTCCGCTTATTTATGGCATATTTACCTCTTATGTGAATGTTCTGCGACAGCTGGCGTCCCTTCACTGGATCCATAATGCACTAACTAAAATGATATAAAATAATAAACAAATGGAGCGAACTATGCAAACAAGGACAACAAACACACAAGGACTGCCCAACGAGACCTAACGCACGCTCCGCTACCAAAATGCAACGCCCCGACCCGTATTTACCGTACACAGTAAACACGTGCCGGAACTGTAACGACCCAACCATACAAAGCCCAGCATACAGTGTATACAGTAGAAACTCGGGCTCAACAGCCCAAAATAAAAACATCAATAACATCATATCCGGCCCAATGGCCCAACAATAGTAAAAATAATGCACAACAGAAGACTTAATAACTCAGAAGACACTGTATGCGACACTGATGCAAACTATGGATCCGAGCCCTGTCCAAGGGATAACGCTGCAGCCTGTCTGGAATGCATTAAACTTGTACCACAAATAACTCATCCTACGGGATGAAAGCCCGCAGGTGATGGGTGAGTCCGAAGTGCTCACAACCATGGATAGACGATCAATATGCAACCCTAAAAATTACTCAAGGTCAAAAACAAGCACAACAGCTGAACCAAAAGACAAGACCCAAAACTGGTCCAAGACCAAAAGACTCAAATAAAAATCCAATTTTCCAATTTTATCTTTCCCGGCCCCGTCACGAATAAGCTAGGGGTCAGACCTGGTTATCAACATATTCCGGGTGCCAGACCAAATCCAAGAGAACCCAGGGATCGACATCCCAAAAATAGAACCTAGGGATAGACATCCCAAAAATAATCACGGGTTAGACATCCCAAGCATAGACATGCTTATCACAAGTAACCCAGGTCAAGGCCACCACAAAATAGTCTTAAACCATCGAGTCGTACCACTACTTACCACGTGACAATTATATTATCTTCATTCAAAACCAAATCACAGGGATCAACATCCCTAACCAAAATACCGGGATAGACATCCCTATCCAAAATCGAGGATCGACATCCTTATCACAAATTATTATTTATTCCATTATTCTTAATACTCAAAAGACACAGTGATAAATATCCAAAAACTTAATCAAGATACTGGGATAAACATCCCGACAACAATCAAGACAATGGGAAAAACATCCCGAAACAAACCACAACAAATGCAACAACCAACAATGCAATATTCATCAAACACAATAACCGAGTAATATAGGCACATATTGAAGGAAATCCATCCTCACCTTGGCCGATTACTCAACTCCAGAGACAATGACTGGTCCCAAGCCGGCTCCTCGGGAACTGTCCGATATCATAAGCTATACAGCAAAACAACATCCTCACCTTGCTGTGGCGGCGCGACGATGGACAGGAGGAGAAAGAGAAGAGGGAGGTGGCGGCTGGTGGCTGGTCGTCTTGGTGGTTGGTGGTTGGTAGTGGCAGCCGGTCGGTTGTGTGGGTCGTGTTTAGTTTTTCTTTTTCTCTTTTTTTTTCTGGTTTGTTTTGTGGATGGGTTGTACTGGGTTTGTTGGCAAAAGTGAAGGAAGGGTATTGGGCAATGGGTTTTACAGAGAAAAGTTGGCAGAGAAGGGATGGAGATGAGGGTGATGGCATGCAGGAACACAAGGCATGGAGAGGAAAAAGGCAGAGTATCACGGTATCATAGACAAGACTTCACAAGCGCATAGGAAAACAAGTCAAGAGCTGCACAGGGAAGAGGCGGCTACGTGACTCAATCACGCAGTCATGTCCTGACCGGACCAGAAAATAACTGTAATACCCCCTTTGTTATTTTCCGGTGTGATTTTTTCGAGAATTCCGGGACCCAAAAAATACCAACTTAGGCCCGAAAAATCCACCGAAAAATCTCGAGCGCGGGAAAAGACTCGGTTACGAAAAACGACGCTCGATTTATCTTGAATTAATTACCCAAGATTAATTTTTTCGGTAAATCGCTGTAAAAAGACTTTTATAGTCCCGGTAAAAATCCAAATTTTTACCCGGGCTGTTATAATATCTTATTTATTGTAACAGCCCGGGTAAAAATTATATTTTTACCGGACTGTAAAACGCTTTGTACAGTAATTTATCAAGTAAAATAGTCTTGGAAAATTGTTTTAAGGTAAATTATAGGTCGGAATCCGAAACCGAGCTTTGTTCCACACTCGGGATTTTCTTACGGATTTTATGGATCGGTTTGAGTTTTTACCGAGTCCGGACGGTACACGGACAGTACACGATACAACTACACAGTAGTGCACCGTATGCCATGCATGCCATGCACAACATCTTCCTGTTCCCGCGTGACTCGTCCCCTGCCGTCGTGTAGTTCCCTGCAAACCCGTGAAGATTTCTCGTGAAACCATCCCTGTGAGCTCGTGAACCACCTGTGCTTGTCATTGCCTGCACTTCACCACCTATAAAAACCCATCACCTCACCACACTCAACTCACTTCTGCTCCTCCTTCCCGCCTTCAAAAAACGAACCCACCTTCCACCACAAACCGCCACCACACAAGACCACCAAGCCGACCACAACGCACCTCCATCACCTCCTCACGCCGCCTGCCACACCACCGTCGTTGCACCGCTCGCCAGTCGCCGTCAGTTCGCCTTCCCGCCACTTGCACCGCCGGCTCTTCCGTCCTTCTTTTTCCTTCGTGTTGTCGCCCACCGCCGCCACCTGCCACTCTCCACCTGCCGCCGCCAGTCTCCACAGCCGTGCCTTGCCGCGCGCCGCTCGTTCCCCGCCGTCCAGCGCCTCGCCGTCGCCCGTCCCTGCGTCGCCCGCGTTCTCCTGCAGGTGAGTTCAAGGTTGAAGACGCGACCCGTTTCAGTGGCCGGGTCGCGGGTCAGGTCGGGTTGATCCGTCGGGTCCTCGGCCTGGCCCAAGGCCTGGCACTGTTCACGGACCGGCACTGTTCATGGGCCGACTGTTCATGGCCCAATTAAAAAAATTCTGAAAAAAAATGGAATTAGGAAATAAAATATGTTTTAAAGAAATAATTAATTGACATATTGTTTTAGGAGTACTAGTAATTAATTTTTAGAAACATATTATATACAAGGGAACTTTTTCTTTAAAGGGAGGATTATAAAGTATTTAATAACCGGATGTAAATACGGTGAAATGAGACCAGACTATGATATTAAATAGTGAAATAGAGTAAGAACCAGGACAAATGACTTAGTAGAATTAGTATTACAGTACGTCATATCATAAGCATTATTTGTGCATTTTATGTGAATATGTGTTATTTGCTGAATAGGAGTTGATAACGAGTACGAGCACGTAGAACCGGAGCCAATCGACGAATTTCCTGTGGAATCTATCGGCCAAGGTGAGGATAAGTAATTATTTATATACTGCCGTAGTACCAAGTTGCTGTTGTGTTATATGCTTGGATAATTCTTTGTTGCTGTGATTAATTATTGTGAGATGATTTGATTGGAATTTGTTGCCGTTAAAGTTGAGTTGATGCTACTGTTGTTGTTAATGTTAATGTTAAAAATGCTGGAACTAGTTGAATTTTACTGTTGCTGTTGTTGACTGTGAAATTGTGGGAATATAGTATCAAGGATACTAAGCCATGTGGTTTATATTATCCAGACAAGCGGAGAGGCTGTGAGCCTGCTCGGGATAATGAGAAAGTGGAGGATAATAGGAATTAAGTAACTAGGAATAGTAAAACTGATCTCACTTTGACACCTAGTAAGTCACAGTTAAGTGTTGGTTTAGCCAGATGGTAGTCTTATTTTTATGGTGCTGGGGGAGAGTGTGCTTGGGGTCTGCTTCCTGTCTGTACCAGTTTTATTTATATTTTAGGCGCTGGGGGAGAGTGTGCTTGGGGTCTGCTCCCTGTCTGTGCCAGTTATACGTGGAGGTACCAGGGCGGGGTCCACGGGCTAGCTAGCTTGACTACCAGGCGACGGCCATCATTTAACTAGTGATAGGGGCCCTGATAATAAAATTGGTATAGCGTGTCTAGAATCACAAAGCATGTGTTATTCAGAGTTCGTGTAAACTTCAGATTCTTGCTGTTGTTGTGACTTGGTTTTATTTACGGTTAATGTATATGTATACTTGCTTATGGATTTTACCCGATGAGCACTTCGGACTTTCCCCTCGCCTGCGCGACCTGGTCGCGTAGATTGATTGTGCGTAGCTCAGGTACGTTCGAGGCAAGCTGTGGCGCACCCTCTGCCAGGCCCGGATCCATCCTGCGTTGCATTATGTCCATATCATTATCTATTGTTGTTTGTATTAAGACTTCCGCTGCTTGCTGTTTATAACTCTATGGATTGATGCTTGTAGTAATAATGTTCCCATACCGGAACAAGTACGGTTGATGTATTATGTACTTTTAATCTGCTGGATGTGATATTTACCGCTGTGGTTATTGTAATAGTATGTGGTCCCACGTGTTTACTGTGAATAACGGTAAATACGGATCGGGGCGTTTCATTTATTTTGATATATAAAATATCATAATATTTTTAAAATTTTTTTAAAGTCAATACGAAGATAGTTATTCTATTCAATTTATTAGATGCTTTCATCGTTTATATATTAATTTGAATTTATTAGATAGTTTTAATAAACTTCGAGCACATCCCTCATGAGCTCTCACGATTATTCTTCTTCATAATAGTTGTTCTTGATTTTAATTTTTGTTAAGTGTTTGAGTTCATTTTTGTAATTATGTTTTTTTGATTATTGTTATTCGTATAATCTAAAGGTATAGGAACGAATAACTTTTTATATAGCAATCCTTAAATTGAATTTTGTTTAACGATATTTTTTGATGTTCATGATATTCTAAATTATATAATTTATCATCTTAAATTATGTATTTAATATAAAAAATAAATATATTAATTTGTTGACTTTTATAGTATAAGAAACTTTTTGTAGAAGACTTATAGACTTGTAACTTGTTGATATTCTTCATATTCTAAATTATATATTTAATAAAGAAGGTAATTTAATTAATTTGCTTATTGTCATACTATAAGAGAATTTTTATAATAGATTAATATAATATTAAATAAGATAAGAGTATTTTAGACTTTCAATTTGGGGAGGTCATGCTTTTATAGATAGTATAGATTAAACTATTATGCTTCGTGTGCATATTACAGATTAGTGTTTGTGTTTGATCACCTATTTAAAGATAAAATTTTAATAATTTACAAAAAAATTTGAACTTAACGATGGTAGATTTTTTAAGCATAAAAAACAATGGTAGATTTTTTTTTTCCCGTGTAAGAAAGTTAGATTTTTTTTAATGCTAATTTATAAACATACAATTCTTATCTTAAGAACCAAATAATCTTATCGAACGGAATTTTAATGTTGGAGACCTCGGGAAGACGTTGAATTACAATACAAATTCTTTTCACTTTTTTAAAAAAATTAAATTACTAGATAATTATTTTTTTCCTAATTTTATCACTATTTAAGGTCGATACTTCCTTGAGTCCAAGGGATGCTGCTCATTCCTTATTTGAGCTCTATCCTATTTGTATGCACAGTATCATAGTATTGACTTAGGCATGCGAGTGCCTCTCGGGTATAGACACCCTTGGCCCAAACCCACTTGTGTTTATTGTACAGGTGACATGTGGATCCAATGAATCTACTTGCCATCACTTTGGTGCTGTTTGTGGGAAACAAATATTCAACCACGGATGAACCCACGATAGAAGATGAACTTAATGATCACCCGGAGAACTCACCTCCACCAAGTCCCCAAGCTCGATCGGTGACCAACACCGTGGCAGTTGATGCCACGACCATGGATTAGACCTGCAGTCTACCTCCCCAGTACTGGCTCGAAGAATGGGTGGTCGCAACACTGCTGCGGCGAAAAGGACCACTTGTACTATTACCTGGGATCAACTTTTCATCAGGAGCTGCGAAACCATTGCGCGACACTTGAACAGGATCATGCAGAAAGAACAATCGCCATGATGGTGGAATTCTACTGCTGTTCTCGACAAGAACATGAGGAGTACCGACAAAGAATGAAGAGCGCTGACAATATCGGTTGCATACGTGCCATGGTGACGACCAACGATTGTGCAACTTCCATGAAACAGCATGACAAGGAGGGCTCATGCTGACATTGTCGAGCCTTCATGGTGGTACAACGGTACAGAAAAGCCAAAAGTGGTTGCCTCTGCTCTGCTCGTTCTATGTGATTCGCACAACACCGAATCCGATGGTGAACATCTTGATCAGCCACAAGGCCAAGGTAAATCTCGTCGTTGGCACGAAATGCAGCGTCATTTCGATGAACGACTCGCACAACGCTTTGCGTCCTTGCTTCCTGGAAGAGGAGGAGAATCCACTATTGAGGATGTGAAGCTGTGAGCTACATAATGCCCATTGAAACACTCTGACCTGACGACTATCACTACAAACCAGCACGAGATTTTTCCAATATGCTTTATCCTCACTAGCATGTTTTCGGAGAAAAATTCCCAGAGGTCACCCATCTCAGAATTACTCCAAGTTAAACAAGTTTAACTTTGGAGTTCTTATGGAATAATCATCGAAAAGATTGTTGCACCTCATTAATATAATTAGTGTCTTTCAATCCATTTAAGCTAATCTCCATTCTGCAGTCCTACACCTATATAACCTCGAAATCACTTTATTAGAACCATTCTTAATCATACAGTCTCACACTTACATAATTACGAAATCTCCCAACTGTGAAGCCCCATCCCTAAACAGCCTCAAGATCTCTCATATTCTGAAGTGGATTCGGTTCATTCATGTGCTCCTTTATCTAGAAGTCTGCCAAAAGCTGCTCTTTGCCCTTGCTCACCCTAGCACCAACATACACTTCTCGCCCTCATCGAGCCCAGATGTCATATGCCAATCAGCTTCTGCTAAATTCGTCCTTGAACCCCGCACCGTACTAGGGGAGTTCTGGAGCTCCACTATCAAGCTGAAATGCCCACATCCCAAAAATGTATATTCAAATATAATAAATAGTTAATTTACCAAAATGCTCCTGAATCCTGGGATGCCAAAATCGTGTACATCAACACCTATACTTTGGGTTTTAGCTATATTTGGTATCCGTACTTTATACTTTGCGTTATTCTTATAACCAGAACTTTTTTTGAGTCATTTTATATACCCATATTTTTCTTGAGCTGTTCAATTGTGGCTCTTGGGCTGGATATATGTTGACGTAGAAGCTGCCCCAAATTGGACTATTGCCGGTTGCTCAAAACGATGCTGAATCCAAAACCGACTCGTCAAAAAGCAAACTCAACACTAGCAAAACCCCCCGAATAACCCCTGAATAACAAAGTGAACAAAAAGTATAAAAAATTCATAAACCTTCATCCTAATAAACTATGTAGCAAAAATAAATGTCAATACCAATATCAATAATGAAAGAATAAATACGAAGGCGGCGTTAAAGATCTGTCTGAGGAGATGAAGGCAGGGGCGGATCCAGAAATATTTTCCAATGTAGGCATTTTTTATAAATCATCAAATAATAATTTAATAATCAACAAAATAAAAAATTTAATGTAGCATTTGGTTGTGATAATAAATGTACAGGCTTCAATTATTTTTTATAATTTAATTAATATTCAGACCCTTAAGTAGGAGAAAAGAGTGTTTATCCTTACAAATAATAGAAACTAATTAATATATTTTTTTCAAAAAAGCCATAAAAATTATTTTAAAAAGGAAAATCGGCAAGATATAAATAGTTAGTTTCCTAGCCAAGCTCTATTTATTTGTAGGTACAAAACTAACTAAATTGATTTTAAAAAAAACACGTTGAGTCCAAACCTAATTATTTATTTCCTAAAAAGAATTCTTATTGTTACATATTATTTTCATGTGGGTTTCTTTGTACAATTTTTTTTTAACAAAATTATTAGATGATTAGATCTAACCCAGAATTCTTAAAAATTGCAACAACAACTGTATTTCAATTCGATGTTTGGCGGGAAACAACATATTTGTATATTTCCAAAATTTTATTTAGAAAAAAATCTAGCTAAATATGTGAATATGATACACATGTTGAAAATAATGCTTTGCTAATATCTCTTTATCCTATTCAGGTTTTGATAATGACAAATCAACCTTGTATTAGGAAGATCATTATTATGAAGCAAAAAGAAATAATCAATAGCAAAGACCTTATGTGATCAAGAGTTCAAGATTTGGAGTGACAAGCAAAGAAGAGCAAACAAGAAGACTTAGGGTTCAAAATTGTACAAAGGTTAAACACTCATTTCGCTAAGTTATTGGCTCAAAACAAAATCATTTTTACTCATGCATCATATGGCATCGTTTCAATCACAAAAAAAGTTTCTAAGCTTTGAACATCGATGTCCAATATGTGAACATCGATGTCCTCATGACCGTTATACTTAAAAATTATTTTGAAGTGTCTAAAACATCGATGTCCTATTTCAATAACATCGATGTCTTATTGAATGGGATTTCAAGATTGTTTCGGCATGTATCATAACATTGATGTTCAACACCATAACATCGATGTCCATTTGAATCGGCTTTTAAGATTGTTTTGGAAGTGTCCAAAACATCGATGTTCAACATATGAACATCGATGTTATTTTGTCTCGGTTCTTGGACAATGTCTTGGGCAACATCGATGTTCTTTTGGCCAACATCGATGTTCTAGTGACCTTTAGCCCAATAATTAATATTCGCTGACCAGGACATCGATGTCCACTTTTTCAACATCGATGTCCTTATGACCGTTGGACTAATAATGCACATTCAAAGGCCATAACATCGATGTCCTTGATTCCAACATCGATGTTCAGCCGACATGAGCAGACACACTTTTTACCTTCTCATGCTATCTTGTTTAAAGATGTTTTAGATTGTTTCCCCAACGGTCATACATGCTTTTATCTTTATAAATAGAGCTTTTAGGTCTCTGTTTAGATCAATTCAACTCTCCACATTTTTAAGATTCATTGTGAATCATACAATTTATTTTATGAGCCAATATCATTGAGAATTAAGAGTTGCCTTGATAGAGCTTATTTTTGTACTCATACCTACTCTTAAAGAGAGTCTTGTTTTGAGTGACCTTTGTATTAACATACACTTTAAGGGAGGATTGTTCCCTTGTAGTAAATTCATAGGAAGAGGGTCTTCTTTCTGTGGGAAAAAGTCTTGAAGTGAAGAATCTTCAAGCAGGAGTTGTAAACGGTTTGTTAAGCACCCGGAAGCTTAACGCGGATAGTGGAATCTTCGAGAGAGTCTCTCGGAGGACTGGATTAGCCACACAGGTTTTGTGTGTGTGAACCAGGATAAATCGGTTTGTCTCACTCTCCTTCAATTCCGCATTAATATTTGTTTTAAGTGATAATTAGTTCTTAATCGCTAATTCACACCCCCCCCCCCCTCCTCCTCCTCCTCTTAGCTTGTTTGGGCTTACAACACATGCAATTTAAATACTACCTTAAAAAGAATCCATCTAGTAAAAAGTATTAGAGGTCTTAACAAATTAGGAATCCTTTTTTGATAACAACAAATTAGGAATCTTAGAAACATTGTAATTAAATTGTAGTATAGGAAAGAAAAAAAATACGGATAAAGATAGGAAAGAATGTGTAAACATAATTATAATCAAGTTATAATACATATATATCCTTATCTCTATATAGTAATAATTAATTTCTAAAGATCTAGTGTAATCAGCTGCCTACGGTGACTACACCGTGAATCCGTCCTTGGATGAAGGTGCAGCTACCTGTTGAAATAGAAGCGTCTAAACTCCGATCAGGGAAGTGAAATCAGTAGGCCACTAATTGATCTGAAAAATTACGGTGGCGATTTAATGAGTCGCCTACTTAATGAATAGAATAAGACAAGATATGCAGGCAGGCGAAGTCTGGCTTGTAGGGTAAGTAGGTCTATAAGCACAAGTATAACATACATATAATCAAGATATATCATATACCACATCAACAACGGTTATCCGAATTTAATATTATAAAATATAAATAAAATATGAAATGACCGAATTACTATCAATCCCTGGGATGCGAAAACCATAGAGCAGAACAACGCAATAATGTAACAACCTCAATACAATTCGTTAAGTAAACAATATCAACTGGCATTACCGTCGAAAGTATAAGGGATTACATCTCCAAATTCATGCCCACGTGTAAGCATCCAAATAATCAAATAAAAAAAATACGCTATGAACAAGGAATCAACTACCAAAAAAAATGCATGCTAACTATGGATCTAATCTAAAGTTAAGAAGGCACAGTTATCTGAATTTGTTCCTGATCAATGATTAGGCAACCTATGTGAAAATTTGATAGGTGAGACTAAACCACTGTCTCAGCATAAACAAATAAACTAAAATATACAATTATAAATCAACTACGAATACACTGGTACTAATAAGCAAAACCAATAGTGCACATAGCAAGCCACAGTGCACATCGTAGAGTCATCATCAGACTTTTATTTCACATTTGTCTTTAGTTATCTTATTATGATTATGCTTTAACATTTTTTTTTTGAAAAACAAATATGTTCCGCTATGCTAATACCTCGGAAGGGGTATATTCTATGAAATAATTAACCACAGAAATATCTCAAGTGGTCGACAGTTCTTTAAGGGGTGCACTCAGCACATACTTAAACTATGTATATATAACCAAGGGGTACACCCACTTTCCGATGGCGCCTCTCTGTGGAATGCTCTCAGGAACTAAGCTAACTAAGGGGCTCATCCATCTAATCCCTAAGGCACTATCTCTATAAATCTTTTTTTTTTCATTAAAACACCTAATATCGAACAAAACTACGCCAAACCTTGTGTTTTACACCCAAACACGATTTAATTAGGAAAGAAGATCAAAAAAATCATTCCTCAATAACTTTAATAATTCCAAAAGAAATATTTCTCATTGACAAAAAATTCCTGTGAGGGTAAAATTAAAAAAGATTCAGAAAATTTCACAAATAAAAATACTTGTCATTTTGACAAATACATAATTATTGCAGTTCTTAGGTGTTGAAGCATAAGGTCATTACATGCAAAGAATATGCAGCTGGTTAGGGCCATCAAATGCAAAGTTTTTTTTTTTTATGCTAATCGAGATGCATAAAATGCGAAGATAGGGAATCCCTCAGAGATACTCCCTCTGTCCCTCAATATAAGATTTTAAGGTATTTGCACAATCCTTAAGAAAGTATTAAATAGGCCTGATTTTATTAAATTTTATTGTTGAGATTACTAACTTATCCTTTGTATTATTCCAACAACAACACTTATCCTTTTTATAATCCTAACAATTAAATAAGGGTAAATATGAAAAAAATTCATTTAATATTTCTCAAAATTCTCAAAGGTTCTTATATTTTGAAAAAGAATACAAAGCCTAAAATATCTTGCATTGAGGGATAGAGGGAATACATTGAAATCCGTTTTTACTATTAGCAATTGAGGTTTTAATGTGCATATTCAATGCCCTCTATACGGTTGTTCTTTCCCAATGATCAATATTGCTCTTCTACCAAAGTTTCATATGGATTGTGCCGTTTCATAATACAACTAACAAAGTTTCATATATATGAATAATATTCTTCTATAATTTAATTCCTCTAACGAAGTTCCATAATTTCAGCCTCTAAGAAGGAACGTGTTTTGTGTGTCATCCAATAATTCACCTTATAAATAAAACCTGAATCCCAACACATGAATCCCGACACGGGGAGTAAAGAAACCACTAGTCATTCTACTATTCTAGTCATCTATCTCTATAACTTACAGTTAAAATTATGCACCAGTTAAATAACACCAACACAACCATAATCCAAGCCCAGCAAGAACCCATCATGCAAACCCTACCATAATCACCTCGCTGGCCGATACAAATGCATTAGGCAAAACAAGTTATTGAACATGTGTACGCTTTTTCCAATAAAAGATACCTTATAATTTTATTTTCTCCTCGAGTTAACAAATTGCGGAACAATTATTCAGTTAAGGATCTAATAATAATATTGTATGCATCCTTGCAGTAAACAGAAGGCGTTTGTAGTCCAACGGTTAGGATAATTGCCTTCCAAGCAATAGACCCGGGTTCGACTCCCGGCAAACGCAGTTATGTTTCTGCTCCCATTTTAATTCCTAAAGCTAATCCTTTTAATTTCATTTAATTCCTATGTTACGTAGAATTCTTTTTTTTTTTTTTTGGAAAAACAAGTTGCCTATGGATTATGTTAAATTCCGTAATAAAAACATTTTGTTAGAACGAACATTCGGTTTCAAGCTGATGGATTCATCCCAACCCAACGTGCATATTCAATGCCACAAATGGAGCAGTGTTGCTTCCTTTAATAATAAATTATTCCTCAACAAAATTTCATATGAACCATGCTTCTTCGTCTGATTCTCTCTAACAAAGTCTCATATTTTGTGCCGCATGTGTTTTGTGTGTCAGTGACATCGAATCTTTCAACCAATCATCATTGCCCGCCGTATCTCATCAGAAGCGCATCATTCATCCAGCCCCTTTCTTTTTGTATCTTAAGATTCTGTTGTTGTTGCTGGACTCGGATCAATCCTCCTCCTCTGCCCACTACTAGTGTTATAGTATAGTAATACTACTCTGCACTTCCCATAATTCTATCACCTTATAGATAATCTCTCTCTTATATATTATATATAAATATAGAGACAGATAGGTGGCCTTATCATCCCTTAAAATCCTATAAACTGGGAGACAAATATCTAAAACGATACGAATCGAATCATACGATACCAATCCAATAAATAAGGAAAACTGAATCCCCAACACAAACACACAGAGTTCAGTTCCAACAAGTCACAATTATGGAGCAATCAACCTTAACCCAGACCAACAACCAAGACCCCACCATCCCATCCCTACCACCACTAACATTGGCGGATGACACCAAACAACTCCCCATCACCACCGCCGCTGCCGCCGCCGGGAAGAAAGTGCCAAAAAAGCTCACCCTCCTCCCTCTCATTTTCCTCATCTACTTCGAAGTCGCGGGAGGGCCATACGGTGAAGAGCCCGCAGTGCAGGCTGGAGGGCCTCTCTTTGCCTTGCTGGGTTTCTTGATCTTCCCTTTCATATGGAGCATCCCCGAGGCCCTCATCACCGCCGAGCTCTCCACCGCCTATCCTGGCAACGGGGGCTTTGTCATATGGGCCGAGCGCGCCTTTGGCCCCTTCTTCGGATCCCTCATGGGTTCCTGGAAATTCCTGAGCAATGTCATCAACTTGGCCGCTTTTCCTGTCCTCTGCATTACTTACATGGAGAAGGCCCTCCCCGCCTTGGAATCGGGTTGGCCCAGGAATCTCGCCATCTTCATCTCCACGTTAGTTCTCTCTTTCCTCAACTATACTGGGCTCACCATTGTGGGTTATGCTGCAGTTTTGCTTGGTCTTGTCTCGCTTTCCCCTTTTGTAGTCATGTCGCTTATCGCCATCCCCAAGATTCATCCCCATAGATGGCTTAGTCTCGGCCAGAAAGGGGTGAAGAAAGATTGGAACTTGTTCTTCAATACCCTCTTTTGGAATCTGAATTTTTGGGACAACGTTAGTACTCTGGCCGGAGAGGTGGATAAACCCACCAAGACGTTCCCTTTGGCTCTATTTTCTGCTGTGATCTTCACTTGTGTGTCTTACCTGTTCCCTCTCTTTGCGGTGATTGGCGCTGTTTCTGTGGATCAGAGTGAGTGGGGGTCGGGATTCCACGCCACTGCAGCGGAGATTATTGCAGGGAAGTGGCTGAAATACTGGGTTGAACTTGGTTCTGTGTTATCTGTTATTGGCTTATTCGAGGCACAACTGAGCAGCAGCGCTTATCAGCTCCTTGGGATGGCTGAGTTGGGAATCTTGCCAAAGTTCTTTTCTGTCAGGTCCAAATGGTTCAATACTCCTTGGGTGGGGATATTGCTTTCCACGGTGATCACACTTGCGGTCTCCTACATGGACTACACAGACATCATTTCCTCAGCTAATTTCATATATAGTTTGGGGATGTTGCTGGAGTTTTCATCTTTCCTTTGGTTGAGAAGGAAGCTGCCAGAGCTGGAGAGGCCTTACAGAGTTCCGATGAGGCTGCCGGGTTTGATTGTCTTGTGCTTGATACCCTCTGGGTTTTTGGTGCTCATAATGGCCATTGCTACCAAGACCGTTTATTTGGTGAGTGGTTTGATGACTGTGGGCGCCATTGTGTGGTACTTCTTTATGAATTTTTGCAGATCAAGAGAGCTGTGCAAGTTTGACAGTGGTAAACATGTTGAACAAGAATAACAAATTTCGGTTGATCTGCACGAAACTGAACTTTGTAGAATGCAAGCAAACGGGGAATAGATATAGCCTTTACAGAAGCCACAAGGAAAAGGGGACATGCTGCCCCTGGGGAATTTATGTTTGTGTTATTGCACACGTAATTTGCTGGGTAGGCTGCATCACTGTAATGTATAACCATTTAGAATTTGTTACTTATGTCCCACGATCTGATAATGCTTATATTTCCTTTGAAAAAGATTGTCATTGCATTCTGGCACAAAAATGGAACTTGCTGCATCAGTATTATGATTATTCAAATTTGTGAGAATTGTTTTGTTTCCTTCCGCAGTGTTTTTCCGAACTGCACTTTGTCTGATTTTCTTATTCGGAACAGAGTGTGGTACCTTGACCCCTGGGTGAACATACTTTGGATGGTTGATTCTGACGGTGCTTCCCGCCTCTCAGTTTCCAATAAACTTACTTGACTGAAAATTTAACGGCGCACAACTGGGTTTCATAAGATTTTGGCTTGGCATTTCCTCTTATTATTCAATTGCAAGAACAACTGCCCTATTAAATATTAGGAAAATAGGGTACAGGCTGTAAAGTCACGACTTGTGCACCAACTCAAGTTCCATTTTTCTTTCATTTTGCGTTTTAGTTTACATGGAGTACTGTGTGATAGGCTATGTGATTAGTTGGAAGTAAGCATCATATGGTTTGTGGAGTAATTATCCAAATGGGCATTGTTTTTTAGGGACAGCGGGAGGGCTGACACAATTGGTTGCCCGTCTCCAAGACTTTTCTCTCTTAGAATTATTTGTGTTGGTGGTGGATTGGGGTAGTGCTTAACCATATGATATTGCTCTAACTTTAGATTCTACTATAAGTTTGTAATGAGTCAAATCAAAGAATAATTAATTCCCTTGCCAAAATGTCGCTGTCATTTTTGCCCATAAATGGAAAATGCTGCCTAGCAGACTTTTCTTTTAGAAAAGCTAGAACGTCGTCATTCTCATGTAGTAGTATTTACATAAATGATTGAAATTTTGGTGTGGGTGGGGCGCAACAAAACAAAATTTCATTTTCGTGACTACTAGTATTGTTTAAAGGTTTTGAGTGTTTTACAACACCAAGTTGTCTTGATTTTTTGGGCCAGCGCGGAAATATTCAACCATTGAGAGAGAGGAAAGCGCATTACTGTTTATTTTATGTTTATCAAGAGATTCTGCCGGTGCCTGTTTCCCTCAAATCCCAAACAACTTAGACTAACATGGAAAGCATAGTTGCATAAGCTTAAGATTAATTCCATTAGTTATGCCTTTGATATTTTCTCCCTCACAATATCACATCGATATACAGTCAAGGTAAGCACCACTACTAATCATGACTCGTGTGTCCCACCCAAAAAATCATTATCGAGATCCCCCAACTACTGAATTTCTCTTTTATTTTAAAGAAGTATCCTTAAAGATCCTTTCTCCCCCTCCTAAAATTCATATTTCCTACTTTAATGTCTATAATAATAATAATGTAGGGAGTGGATACACACACTAATCCAACAAACAAAAGGGTGGATTATATCAAATTTAAGATAAATTTCACAATTGATTTAAAAAATTTATACTTAATCAACTACTATAGTGATAGTTTTTCCTAAAAAACACTACTAGTGATATTGAGAAGTGGGTACAAATATATAATCTCTAGTTGGTTATCACGTTGGACAATTTTCATCCAACTAATTACTAATGTTGTTGCACTGTAGACTGAAGGTGTGGTTCGATTCAAGGAAAATGTTACTTTTCCAAGCAATGTTCGAGTTAGTCACTACAACAACAATAGTTCTGAAGGGACTTGCAATTGACGGGATTGGGTAATGTCATGCTTGTATTTAAGAGAGACATTGTTGGCATATTAAGCTAAGCTAGTTTAATTGTGTGAGGTTTCAAATTAAATAATAAAAGTTAGTGTATTGTGAGTGAATTTGAAACACCCCGACCTAAAGTCACCCGACTAACAGTAATTACAGCAAACAGTACCACCACGTGGCCAACATATCATAAAAGCAAGAACACATATTAATAAAAAGATAAATAGACAATCAAAATCCCATTTACGTCACCTTGTGGGGACATCAACAATTGCACAGCGGAAGTATTTTTCTAGACATTCAGTAACATCTTATGCAAGACACAATGCATGCTATTGGATCTGAGTCTTGTCCGAAGTAACGCCACAGCCGCCGGTATGCAAACCTAACCTGCAGGAACTGTGTGAGGGGTGAGACCAACCACTGTCTCACCGATAAACAAATAAACCCCTAGTATACATACAACAGCAAATACACCCAAGCCAACACAGAACACAATAGAAATACAGCAAGCACAAACATAATATCGTTATCAACTTACCTGAACTACTATACGTCAGACTGCTCATGGTTAAGCTAATTTCATAAACTCACTGACTCTAGACGATAGCCTTATCAATTTTATTATTAGGGCCCTGTCACGTAATAAGTATCGGTCGTGCCTGGTAGCCAGGTTAGCTAACCCCAGGGTACTCCCCGTTAATCCATAAATATCACAAATCATATCACAAATAACCGAGTCCCGCAGTCCTCGGCGGAAGTCCCGCAGTCCTTCCTATAACAAATCAACTGAGTCCCGCAGTCCTCAGCCAGGAGTCCACGCAGTCCTCCCTATCATATCACAAATCACAGGGCGACTACCATCTGGCCGTACCAATACCTGTCACGTGACAACCTAGATGTCTAGATGTTATTACCACTGTTTATTATTATTTCTTATTTCCCTGTCCAACAGTAACTCATCATATTCATGTTCCCGAGCAGGCTCTCAGCCTCACAGCTCCTCTGGGAAACCAATCACAATGTTACATTACCGGGTCACTGTCACTATTAACTCAAATATCTCGTATCTCGTATGAACATCGCAATATTCACATCAACATCACAAGATTCAATAATCAAACACAGTAGTCAACAAACATGTAACAATAATCACAACAGTGGCCAGCAATAACATGATAAGCATGGCAAGAAAACATATAAATAACATTCAAACAAGCAACAGGGGTATCACGGGCAGCATACCGAAGTTTATAAGTTTATATCCTCACCTGATACTCCTCAGTAGCTGGTGTATGATATCACATCGTCGTTACTTGTTCCTATATTTATAACCACATAATTACTTATAATGCTCAACTAAAAATGACATGCATGATAATTGCAAATTAATTGTTAGTCGGCTTGTCCTTCACAGGATCTACTGTCTTCCTTTTAATTGTCTCCCATAAAATGCTATAATCATCAATAAGCAGTTGAAAGCATTGCGGCCTTCATAAATATTAGACGATTCTGTGGCAATACAATTAAACTAGGCATAGTATAGGGCCTTTATCTTTACTAAAAGCATAGTATCGTGATAATCGTATTCATACTATGTATTTAGTACCGTTCAAATTATTGGCCATCCTTGTCATTTTAGTGTCTGAGTATGACCTTGGCCATTCAATTATTTCCACAGTTAAAACAATTAAATCATCATCCCAATGAAACATTAGTAAAGTTATTAGTCATATTAATTGTTTTATTTATTAGCTTATTAATCTATATGTAGAATTATTAATTATATTATTCACTGTGATGGTCTTAGTATTATTATTATGGAAGCATAATTCTAATCCTTGGGTCCAAATTAAAGAAATAATTATCTCTTTAGTCGCAATAATATCACTTGTCCAGTACTTAGCTAAAGAAATCATTATACTTACCAAAATCCAAGTTAATTTTATTATCCAAATTTTAGTAGCCCACATCAACTTCCCGGTCCAAAGTTGGGTCCAAACGTTTCAGCCCTATGGACCAAACCATGACTTCCAGCCCATTGCATTTTATTTGTCAGTCCATTACCTTGAGTTAAACTCACTCACCATTAGTGAAATTTAATTCAGCAGCAACGGCCAAGGTTAAAAGACGTCCACGGCAGCAGCACGACGGCGAGGGCGAGCGGCGGCGTGATGCGAACAGTGCGGCAGGAGGCAAGGCGGAGAGACGAGCGACGGGCGACAAGGGAGATGCGATCTGAAGCAGCTCCGGCGCGGCGGCGTGGTTGCTGGCACAGAGGAGCTGACGCAGAGGAGGATGGTGGTGACGCGAGGGCGATGGCTTCGGCCTTGCTCCGTCGGGCGGTGGAATGAAAAAGGAAGTGTGGCAGCAGCGACTTCGCGAGGTGGTGATGTCGGTGTCCGTCGGCAGCAGAAGGAGCAAAGAAGGGAGCGGCGACGACGGGGGAAGCGCGTCATGCTGCTCATCTCGGTTCCGGCCGTCGCTATCGGTGGAGGAGCACGGTGAGAAGAAGAGGCTAGCGGTCGGCAGCGTGAGGAGGGTGACGGTCGAGCTCACCGGCGGTGGTGCTGCGCGGAAGGGAAGAGGGAGTAGGTGGGTGTGGTGGTTGGTGGTACGGTTCAACGATGAGGAACGGAGGAGGAGGGGGAGAAGAAGAAGAATGAAGAAGAGATGGTGGTGACGGGAGGGAAAGGAGGAGAGGCAGTGGTGGGAGGACGACGGTTGTGGACGTGGGGAGGAGGAAAAAGAAAAGAGAAAGAAAAGAAGAGAAGAAAGAAAAAGAAGAAAAAGAAAGGAAGGGTGAGGGTAGCAGGGGTGTGAGTGAACCGGTGAAGGAGAGAAAAGAAATAAAAGAACAAAAAGAAATGAGACAAAGAAGGAAAGGAAAGATGAAAAAAAATAATGGGGAGTGGCCGGTTGAAACAAAAAAAAATCAGGAGACAAGAAGTAGTGGAGGAAAAAGGAGAAAGAAAAGAAAAGAATAAAATAAAATAAAATAAAATATCTATCAATTATTTTGTGGAAGAATCTAATCCTGCAAAAGACCTACATGCCCTTCATACTTCTCTTGTGTTCCAAAATATCCCAGGGGCATAATCGTCTTTTTGAAATTCGTCCCGGTTCCGAAATTACAACTTAGGCTCGGAAAATCCAATTAACTCTCCCGGGTGTTGCCCCAGTCTCGGAATTGAAAACCGAGGCTCGGTTAGCCGTGTAAAATTCTCGAAAGTTAATTCCAAGGCTCGGTTACGAAGATACTCCAAAACGTCGTACGTCCTTGGCGACTGAAACGAAGCTTGGTTACTCCCGGTAAAATTCGGAAAAACTCGGTGCGGTAGAATTCACGGTTACAACGATAGAATCTATTTACCGTTGTAAGAGTTAAAACGACTCGGTAAAATCTCAAAAATTTTACCCGGGTCGTTACAGAATTTTTATATGCTACATGCACCAAACAAATTTTAAAGAAAAACCCCCATGCTGACAACCAATAGTATGATATGCAGAGCAAAGACTAATAAACACATTATACCATATCAGATTTTTATTTGTATTCAAAATGATTTTCATTTAAAAAATCCATTGATACTTTTGTTCCCTTTTTTTTTCACATGATTAGACCTGGCAAGTCGTGTTGTCGCGGGTTTGTGTCGGGTTGAACAAGTAAACGGGTTCCAATTCTTCAACCCGACCCAACCTATTTAATAATCTTGTCATGTCGTATCCAACTCGTTTATTATCGTGTTGGATTCGGGTTGACCTGCGAATTACATATTAAATCTAACAAGCCTAAATATCAATTTGAAATTTGAAATTTTGCACAAGTTATAGTATTTTTTAAATAAATAGGCATATAATTAGATTTTTTCATATATTAAATAAATTTATAAATTATAAAATCATAATATGATAATATTTTAAAGCATTTATAAAAATATTTTTAGATAATTTTACTAACTTTGGCCTTAAATATTAAATAAATTTTATATTAAATTAATAAAATGTCTATAATCTAAATATAATCAGGTCATAAATAGATACCTATCGGGTTATCGGGTTAACCCGCGACTTGACCTGCTAATTTTTATGTTGTGTCGGATCGAGCCATTTAACTAAACAGATTAAAAATCTCTGACCTATACATGCTAATCTCATATTGGTTTGTGGGTATCGGGTTGTTGTGTCAATAGAGGTTTTCCAAGCAAGTCTACACATGATACCTTTTTCCTTCTACAAAAGCTTAAGGAAATAAATAACAAATTATGGAGGTTTTTTCTTCTTTTCCGGGATGTGGGGTAAGAGCATTAGTTTTACTTATCCACCCCCGTACAATTATTGAATGAGGCAATTTTGTGATTTCCAAAAATATCTTCATCCACCTTTGTGAACCACCTTCACGCGATGCATACAATACAACATTGAAAACATTTTTTTAAGTCATCAACCAAGAAAGATAATAAAGAAACACTGAGCCCATGAACTATCTAGGCATAACCAACTACCATTCCTAGCTTTTTCTTTAAACCGACACTCAATGGATCATCAACACCTCCTCCTGGAAGAAGAACAAGCAGCAGTCACCCAAGAAGGTGGTGGTGGTGGCGGCGGCTCCTCCAAAAAATTGGCACTAATCCCACTAGTCTTCCTCATCTTCTTTGAGGTCTCCGGGGGTCCTTATGGTGAAGAATCCGCGGTGGGCGCCGCTGGGCCGCTTTGGGCCATATTGGGCTTCCTCGCATTCCCATTCATCTGGAGCATTCCCGAGGCCCTTATCACCGCCGAGCTGGCCACCGCCTTCCCCGGCAACGGCGGGTTCGTGATCTGGGCCGACCAAGCCTTCGGCCCATTCTGGGGATCTCTCATGGGCTGGTGGAAGTTCTTCACCGGAGTCTTCAACTTGGCCTCATATCCAGTCCTCTGCATTGACTATGTGAAACTGGTTGTGCCAGCCCTCTCCTCAGGTGTGCCGCGCTATGTTGCAATTTTGGTCTCAACTTTATGGCTATCTTTCCTCAACTATACAGGCCTCGTAATAGTTGGATACACTGCTGTGACCTTAGGTGTTGTTTCACTTTCACCATTCTTGATAATGACCCTTGTTTCTATCCCCAAGATTGAGCCATCAAGATGGATCAGTTTGGGACAAAAAGGTGTCCGTAATAACTGGAACTTATTTTTCAACACACTCTTTTGGAACCTGAACTTTTGGGACAGTGCCAGCACATTAGCCGGGGAAGTCGAACAACCTCAGAGGACTTACCCTAAAGCACTTCTGTCTGCCGGGTTGCTTACTTGTCTGGGTTACTTGGTGCCTCTTTTGGCCGCCACAGGGGCTATGCCATTAGATCAGGAAGCTTGGACAGATGGGTATTTTGCTGATGTAGCGGAAATGATTGCAGGGAAGTGGTTGAAGTACTGGATGGAAATTGGTGCATGCTTATCCATTGTTGGTCTCTACGAGGCCCAGCTAAGCAGTTGTGCTTACCAGTTCTTGGGTATGGCTGACCTGGGATTTGTGCCAGTGCGTCTTGGGGCAAGGTCCAAGTGGTTTGACACTCCCTGGGTGGGGATTTTGGTGTCAACACTGATAGCACTGGCAGGTGCTTATATGGACTTCGCTGACATCATTTCCTCGGTGAATTTCTTATACAGCCTGGGTATGTTGTTGGAATTTGCATCTTTTTTATGGTTGAGAAGGAAGATGCCTGAGGTGAAAAGACCATTCAAAGTTCCAATGGGGTTGTATGGGTGCCTCATCATGTGTTTGATCCCATCTGTCTTCTTGGTCTATGTGATGGCCATCGCAACAATGACCGTTTATTCGATGAGTGCCATCTTAACCTTTATAGGGATTGCCTGGTACTTCCTTATGAAGTTGTGCAAATTGAAGACGTGGCTTCAGTTTAATAATGCAGCATTATTGCAGGACAACCATGATTAGATAGAGGCTCTCCTCTTGTTTACTGTGTTGGTGCAAGTATACAGAATCTCTTATGGAACAAAATTCAGATTGGTGTGTTTCGAACTCATAGCCCTTCTTGTCATATGGGTGGGCTGCACCAGCTGGGTTTAAACTTACATAATTTTTATGGGGAGTTATGTAAATTTTAAAGTTTAAGATTGTCTAGAACTTAAGTTTTTTAGGATTCAATGACTTAATTAATTAAACATTAAAATTGAAGGATCTTATTAGTTGTTTTATAGTGCCAGGGGACCAAAACATCATACACTTAAGGATTATTGTTAACAAAAAAGTTAGTTTAGGACTTATTTGAATCACTAATAAAGCTTAAAACTTGAATATGCAATTTTTAAGTTATAGGACTTATTTGAGAAATGAAGTAAAGGTTAACAACTGCAGTGTACTTATTCAGCATAAAGATGATTGTTAGTTTTAGATTTTATGACAAAAATCAAGCTCCAACCATACAATGTTATTATAAAATTACCATATTCAACAGTTATTATTCAACCATTCATATCCAATGGACATAATAGGGGTGAGTATCATACTCATGACTACCATAAAAAAATCCCTATATCTATAATGAAGCTCAAAAGAAGTCGAGTCGGAAGCTCAATACTCGCTCTCCACATGCGATTCGTTCCCTCTTAGCGGATTTGGGCCAACAGCCTGTGTGTTAGATCAATCTCACCCCCACACCTATATGTTACTGTTTAAATTCCTTTTAAGTTATAGTGTTCTTCAATGTTCTTCTGTTTGTCCCTGTGAAGGTGACCAAACATTTTTCATGCAGGTAGAGTATGCGATTATAGACTGTTTCACAATGGTCTATGAAATGTTTGGACATGTGGAGCCTAACAGAAGAGATCGAGTTTCGGCCTCTCGTTCTAGTACATGCTCCGTCACTGGCCCGTCCTCCTCGCCGGGGAGGACCGTCTTGAGCGTTGAGGACATTGATTACATTCTGTAGCCGCTGTTGCTTATGTTGTTTCAATTTGTAATATCTAAAGTATTGTACTCTTTTATTGCTCAAGTTCTTATTTCAATTTGTAGTGATTAAGTATTCTTGTACTCCTTTATATGGCCCTTGGAATGTCTTTATAGCTTTACAAGTATATATGTAGGGTAAAGTCGTTTTTGAGAGAGATTCTTTAGTTTTGAAGAATGCAGTTTTGCAGCAGCAGGATGATGTGATTGATATTGATATCAGACGACGTTGATTTTGTTCGTCAACGTGCTCTGATAGCTAGCGATGGCCATGGTTATGATCCAAGATGAATGAGGCCATGTGATTCTCGTGTGGGAACATTCAGGTATTTCACCATAATGCTTGCTTTTCCCAACTGCCACCTCGTGTCGTGTGGGAACATTCACTTTATGTACATTTTATCACATTGCTTGCTTGCTCTCATATTTTGTTGTCCAATTGTTTCAGGGGTCAATCGGAAAAGATAAGTTTGTGAAATATCCAGGGTCTTATATATCCTAGCTGGGCAATCTCTGTGTTTACCTTGTGTTTCTATGGTTTTAAAGCTGATATATGAACAGATGAGAGAATTTACATAATTTTCTTGGTTGCTGGTCTGGTGTGAAAGTTTAGTATATTACTATAACAAATAGATGGATAGATGGTAGATTGATTTTATGCAACACCGGCCTTTGGTATTCCATATAAAAATCTCCTAGTTCGTTGTGCAGGACTTTTGGTTGTTACCTTGTGTTCCTCTCACTTAATTAACGTCTTCTGCACTTTGTGTTTCTATATATAAATTCTGATGCATATCGCCCGCCATTTTGTTTTCGTGCATTGCCTGATACTACATACTTGTCCCAAAAGAACCCCAAACCTAGCCACTAGTATTATCTATATTTTCACTATAGAAGCCAGCCAGCCATCAGTGTTTGCACAAAAGAGATTGGCCTATAACATAACAAACAGTATTGGGAACGCCGCGGCTGAGGAAGAAGGTAATATCATATCATTGACTCGGTCTGAGTTCTTCAATGAAATTGGAATCAGCAGCGGAGCTCTTCATATCATTGTCGTATGGGTGGGCTGCACCACGCTGTGTACTTTATGGGCTGCATGTGGATTGTAGTCTTGCAAGGAACTCTGTAGCTTAGTGGCTTTCTACGCTCTCGTTGTACCTGGTCCTACTACCATTCTTTTGCCCAATGTCAAACTGGGCCTGGATTTGCTTATGCTGATTTTTGCTCTTTGGCAACGAATGAAACTCGGCTATATCATACATTTCCTAAAATAAAACTATTTTTGGTCCATTCTATGATGAACTCCAGAAGATTTGGACCCAAGTCTTAGTTTTTATTTTTTTTTCTCTTAATATTATTGCCTTAATATGCATATCTAAATCCCACCCCATCCGCAGCATGGATCCGATCAGGAACAGCCTTAGATTGTGTTAACGAATGTTGACACCACCCCCGTTAGACGCTGGCAGGACCCAAGTCTTAGTTACAAGTAAGCAAACTATGTGGTTTTACTAGCCCGAAAAGCTAACTTATTGTTGATGGTAAATTTTAAATCTCTGCCGAACATCTTACGCAATATTCATATAACATAGGTAAATTTCTTGCTTAATTACACGAATTCGTGAAGGGTAAGAACTTATTATTAGCCATCATTAACACCATAAGTTTATCCAGTACCGCAAATTCACAAAGAAAATGGAATAGAATAAAAGTTCAACTATCAAGTTTCACGCAATAGTGAAACAAAATTTCTGTTACCGCTACAACATAAATACGATGCCATCACACTTGCTCACGTTACCCTCTATTCTGTTTTTTTTTTTTTTTCTTGAAAATCTGTGATTGGGATTATGATTAGGAAAAATAGGAAGCGGCATGAATTTACGCTTTGTGATGTAACTTTTTGTGGGCTCAAGATTTTGTCCTGAAATTATTACTATTATAGTAAGTAGTCCAACCTCTTTCATATTTTTATTCAGGTGGAGGATGTCTTGGTCCATTGTGAGTATTGCTTCCCACATTTGTCCGACAGGGCATGAATAATTTTTTCAATTTAGCTTAATTAATTAAGCTGTCATTGTTGTGATAAAAAAAATTATGTATGTGGTAGCCCACTTTGATCTTTGTAACAAGTTCCACTATTGACTTCCAAAGCAGATCGATGCACGAAAAAGACACATGATTCGGTGCTATCTGATCCACACCTTTTACCGTCACACTTTTACAAAGACAATTTTGATTAGAGAATGTTTTGATTCCCAATTAACTTCGTCGAACCCCGCCAGCAGGTTGGGCCAAGTTTTCTTTTGACAAAACAGTACTAACAATTTAATATTGGTCCTCCTTAATTAATTAAGTTCGGGTTGGCCCAAAATTACTAATATGGTTTATTCACAAATCATATTTTACACGTGAGTTAGGGAGAAATTGCCAAAACCTTTACCATTCAATGTATTTTATATTATAATTATAGACAAAATGCTTCTGGAGAAATCATTCAGCAAGTTGCCGACATGGAAGAAAATACTGTAAGTAATTGGTGTTCGGCATTTTGGGAGGCTTGGCCTCAATGGCACAAAGTCGATTGTGACAGGCGCGGCAATAATGATGGTTCTTCATAGTAATCGAGAGATAAGCTCAATTGGGATGTCTTCAGAACTACAAGTTTTGGATTCCGATCTCAGTTATAGTTTATCAAAAAGAAGAGGAGGTAACAATATGGTTATATTACAGTTCTTTATATAGCGTACTTAAACTCTATTCACAAAGTGAGCTACGAATCCTCACAGATTTATATGGTGGGGAATATTTGTCCTAATGAATCCATGAAATGTAGACTATGATTTGAAACTTCTGACTTTTAATTGAAAATACGTATTGCTAATTTACCAGATATGCATGTTAATTTAAATTGTTACAATCTTCATACTCGATCTAATTTTATTCTTGAAAGTATTTGCAGTCTCAAAATTCTGGAATTTAGTTATAAAATTTCAAAAGCAAGGACTAGCTAGAGATATGTGATCTAGGGGAGCATATTTACATACGATATAACACAAAATTGTTTAAAAATTATTATGCATGTGATGTGATCTGATTTGGCTGTGTAAACGTTCCTTTTGGGGAGGATAGAAACGAGACAGTAGCTGACCAAGACTGGAATAAACTTTTTTAGGGAATGCATGTACACATAATGGAAAGGCGTTTAAAATTTATAATGCTTGTCGATTTGTCTGTTTGTTTCAATAATGAATTGTGTGATTTGATGGGTGTGTGATAATGAGGAGAAAGAGGAAGAAAATATGATAAATTTGCTTGCTTTCCTTCTAGAAGATAGCCAGGCTAGGAGAGGGTACGTACCCCTCACTTGAATGAGTAGCCTAATGTGGGAAACGGGTTGGCAACTGGGCACAATCATTGTTCGGTCAATTAAAAGCAAAAAAGCAAACCCAGAAAACTCAACCTCAGTACAGTAACCCAGAAAACTCTCGAGCTACAGTAACCCAGAAAACTCTACGAGCTACAGTAAGCCAAGATCAACATTTCCCGTTTCAGCCACCCTCTCCGGCGAGGCCAACCATGGCCTGAGGACCCCCAGTCTTCCTCGTGTGCAGTCTCGAAGCCGGATCCACCCATCAAGCCGGAACAGAGACGAAGACCTCCCGACAGCAGATCCATCTTGACGGCGACGGAGAGCCCACGCACCGCGCCTCCAGCGCGCGTGCCGCCCTCTGCCATCAGCGCGCCGGCAATCGCGGCCATGGGCGTGCCACTGGAGGAGACGGAGCCCGACGGCGACGGCGAATCCTTCAGTGACCGCCACCGTTTCTCCACCAGCAGCCCTGTTCACCGGCGAAGGTCCCGCTCGCGTGACCGCGACACTGCTCCCCTCACCACCACCGGCGGCCGACGACAGATGTCACCACCCCCTCGGGCGTCGATGCCGCAGACAGCTCCACCCCCTGCAGAATCCAACTCCTCCACTGTCACCACCATGCGGGTTGACGAGGACACCATCACCGCCTTGCACGGTGAGGCCAGAGCCCCATCTACACCAATGGTGGAGTCGTCTCTCCCTCCCGAACCAGCAGCCCCTGAATCCACCGGCACGTCCCCGCCGACCCGTTTGGCCGACCAAGCGCCTGGTGCCGGGGATACCGACGGTCTCATGGAGTCCGAACGCCCTTCTTACCGAGACTCACTCCTTGTTGGGGCCAACCCTCTATTTCAAGCGGATCCTTGGGAAGTAGAAGGCGAAGCCGAATTTGAGGAGGGCGATCTGGTTGTCTCTCATACAAATGGAGTGGCAAATATAGAATTATCCGAGCCTTTCAAAGCTCGCTTGGATAAGCCTTGGGCAAATGCTGTGATAGTTAAATTGATCGGACGCCCTATTGGTTTCAAAGCGTTGCACACTAATTTGCAGACTCTTTGGAAACCAAATGGCCCGTTCAAAATCGTCGACCTTGATAATAATTTCTATGTTGTGCGTTTCTGGGAAGAAAAGGACTACCTTCACGCTTTGACCGACGGGCCGTGGCTCATATACCGCAGTGTGCTTAGTGTCCAACCCTGGACACCCAACTTCCGTGCGTCCACTGGCAAGATTGATTCGGTAGTGACGTGGATCCAATTTCCCGACTTCCCCACCAACCGCTACCACTCCAGAATTCTCCGACAACTCGGCAACATGGTGGGACGGACAATCAGACTTGACGGTAATTCCTCTAATCCCAGTCGAGCAAAATTTGCTAGAATTGCTGTGTGTCTTGATTTGACAAAACCATTGCCGGGTACTGTACACTTGGAAGGTGAACCCTTAAAGGTAAGCTATGAAGGCTTGCCCGAAATATGTTTTGTGTGTGGGAAGCTTGATCATAATGTGTTAGTTTGCCCGGATGCTATGCATTCACAGAATGAGGCGGTAGCGCCCCCATCTACAGGTCTGATGACATCTGGGAGACCGGTGGCACCGCCCAGCGACGGACGGGGTGTTTGGATGAATGCGCCAAGGTTTTCGAGGCGTCCACCCCGACGTCAAATCACTAGCACTCAGGTTACCCAAGTGCCCCACAACCCGGTCCATCCTTCCAACCGATTTCATCTTTTGAGTAATGCTCGGTCTGATGACTGTGCACCGACCATCCTTCCCAGCCCTAATGCACCCCCCATATCCACACCGCCATTACATATTGCCCTGCCTGTGGTGTCTTCTATTCCGGATCCTCCCCCACTACCACCACATTCCAGTGTGAACCCACCTCTTCCCGACCAACCTCCTGCCTTACCTACTCTTCAAGACTTCATCGGAGAGGGGTCTATTAAGAAATCCAAAAGCAAGCTCCACAACCGACTCCAGAAACAATCCACGAAAAAATCCCAACCGGTGAAAATTCCCAAACTCACAAAGGACACTACCACAAGACAAACCCTTAGAGATGTCTCCAATGCCCAAACACACTTGCCTACTCCTGATATTTCCCGGACTCACACTGGCTCTAGTCCCTCTCCAGCTTCTACTTCCGCCACTTACCCAGTCATTTCCTCCAACTTCAACCAGAACACCCCCCTCCCCCGACCTCGTAACTCCCAGAACCACACAGCTGTGGTCCTAGGAGAAGAGTGCCACAGCATGATTTTCTCTCCCGGTGCGTCTAGTTCCAGTATGGACGTGGACCGGCGGACGGTTCCTCCCCAATCTCATTGACCGATCTGCTCTCCCGACTTGCATGTCATCCGAGTCAGTTTCATTTTAGCCAAAGTTATGATCTTGTTTTCAGCTTGTATATGTTCGGGACTTTACTCCCTTGTCATGTATCGTACTTTTTAGTTTATCATGTTTCTTGTAAAAGATAGAAGTCGTCTTGAGCTAACGACTTCTAATCATGTACTGAGCTCACGTATATTTTGATTAATATACTTCCCGGTTTCGACCAAAAAAAAAAAGCAAAAAAGCAAAAATGAGTAAGAAAGCAAGGCACAAAAAAAGGGTGGCAAAAAGGAGGTACGTACAGATCTAGATATACTAGTATATGATATCTCTCCAGCACAAAATCGTGGAGATGACGTACGGTGTTATTCCTTTCAACTTCCTTCTTCGTTCTGGACTGCCTACATAATTATCGGGACATGGAATTAACATGCTCCCATTGCTCATAATTTGAGATTGGCAAACTGTATTCATATCTGTAAAAAGTTAAAACTGTAACAGCCCGGGTAAAATTTTTTATTTTTACCGGGACTGTAGAAGTCGTTTTACCGTGATTTACTGTTGAATTAATCTCGGGTAATTAATTCGAGGTAAATCGGTAGTCGTTTTTCGAAACCGAGGGTTTTCCCGCGCTCGTGATTTTCCCGCGGATTTTTCGAACCTAAGTTGGTATTTTTCGGGTTTCGAAATTTCTTGAAAAATCACATCGGAAAATAACTAAGGAGGTATCTGTTATTTTCTGGTCCGGATCGGACTCGCCCGTAATGCGGACGAATTATATTATTGGATTCACATGACAAATAGTAAAGAAAAAAGCAGATTAAAAGTAGGCAGCCGGTGAAGATACAGAAGGGAGGAAGAGAAGAAAAAAAAAGAACAGAAAGAAGAGAGAAAAAAAAAAAGAGAAGAAAGAAAAAAAAAATGAAATGAAAGAAGAAATGAAGGGAAAAAAAAAAGAGAAGAGGAAATCAGGAGGAGAAGATGAAAATTAAGGAAAAAAAAAAAAGAAAAGAAGAAGTAAGAAATGAAAAACCGGAAGGAAACAAAAAAAAAGAGAAATAGGAGGAGGAGGGGCTGCCGCCGCCACCACCACCATCTTCGTCTCCACCTCACCGCCACCCTTCCGTCGACGTCGCCGTTCAAGTGCAGCCTTCGCCGCTCGGTTACACTTCTCGACGCGACACCAGTGGCTGGGACCCGACAAAAGCCACTTTTCTTTCTTCCCGTTGCCGCCGCCGCTGTGCCGAGGAGGCAACCCGACGAGGCAACCGACTGCTGCATCTGCCGCCACCGTCTGCAACCCCCAGGTCGCCGTTCCCTGCAGCCGCGTCACGCCGCCACCTCGTGCCTCTGCTGTGTCCTCGCCTCGCCGGTTGTGCCGCCCCGTCGCCACCAAGGTGAGCAGCCGAGTTGAGGACGATCTGGATGGGTCGTGTTCGACCCGACAACCATCTCTGCAACCGGGTCACGGGTGATGGACTGACCCAGAAGCTTCGGGCCGGGCGCGGGCTAGGAGTCGGGCCGAGCTTGAGGATTGGGCTCAATTCGTGGGCCTGATGCTTGGCTTGGTCTGGCCACTCAACCTTGGGCCTGGCCAATCTTGGGTCTGGTCTACTAGTGGGCTGGGTAAGTACTATTGGCCCAGTCCGTTAATTATAATAAATATAAAAAAATACATATAAGAAAAATACTTATCTGGAAAATAATGATAATAATAATATGGCTGATAACTATATTTTTCTGGAAAAAAAATAATAATAAAATGTATTACAAGATATATATTTTTCAGGAAATAAAATAATTATTTAGACATATTATTTTAGAAAATTAAGGTGATTATATTATGGGTATTTTGATAATAATAGGGTAGGGATGAGTTATAGTATTTTGGAGGGATATATACATACACATATATAGTTATACCTTCTAGGAAATAAATAAATACAAATAATAATAAAAGATTATATTTTATGAAAATAAATATGATATAACGTTGCTATAAAAATATTTTGATTTAATAGTTTCGGAAGTACCTACGTAATATATATATGGTACATGCTAATAACTGTTGAAATAAATACCATAACATAGTATTGAGGAATTAATGTTAAGTATATATAATTTATACTACGGAATAATTATTTTGATGATACTATTACATATGGATATGTATAAATATACATCTACAAATTGTCATTTTCTAGAAAATTATTGGTAAGAATATATGTTATGGTAAATGATTATTTNGCTAATAACTGTTGAAATAAATACCATAACATAGTATTGAGGAATTAATGTTAAGTATATATAATTTATACTACGGAATAATTATTTTGATGATACTATTACATATGGATATGTATAAATATACATCTACAAATTGTCATTTTCTAGAAAATTATTGGTAAGAATATATGTTATGGTAAATGATTATTTTCATGAAAAATATTTTTGGAAGAGTTTTAATTAAAATACTAAATACCGAAGTGATAATCGGATATACGTACGATAAAATATTTTCGGTAATGGGAATAATAACGGATATGAACCGGGATGGGCAATTTCGTAGTATTGGCATCATGACATACTCTTATGTGCATTTACGTGTATACATTGTCTTGTGTATAGGTTTGATATCGGGCAGTTTCCCGAGGAGCCGGCGTCGGACCGGTCATTATTTTCCGGAGTTGAGTAATCGGCCAAGGTGAGGATGGATAAACCCTGATATGTGCCCGTAATGCTGTGTGTGTAGTTTTGTGGTTTGTGTATATTTATTGTTTGTTTGATCTGCTTGAATGATTGTTGACTGTTACATGATTGCTATGGAATTGTTGATGCTGTTGTAGAAACGTGTTAGTCCTGTGTTGTTGTGTTGGTAATATTGTTGAACTGTTGATGTGAAAGATTGGTGATATGAAATTGTTGACTGGTGGAGCTTGAGAATTAATCTGTGATGATTACGACTGCTGTGATGTTGTTGTTGTTGATGTTAGTCTGTGTTATTGGATTTGTGATATTGTGTAGAGGATAATGATGAACTGGTCGATGTGGATAATTGAGGAAAGAATAATGAGTATTGGAAACGGAACTGGATTTGATTGTGAGATGATGATATAATTGTCACTTGGAAAGTAGAGGTACGACCCAATGGTTTGAAAATTAATTCTGAGATGCTATTGTTGGTTACTTGTTTGGGTTGACATGATGATGACTGTGGTTAGGGTATACCGAATACCCAGTGGCTCGGATATGCCGAATATCCGCGGTGGCTCGGATATGCCGAATATCCGGTTGTTCTGATATGTGGGTTGGTTCTTGACCTAGCATCCGAAATTAATTAATAACCAGGTACGACCCTAGCTTGTCCAGTGACGGGCCCGGAAGATAAAATTGGTATTAAGAAAATAATTAAGCATTCATTGGTCTTGATATAGTTGTTATGATAGTTTTCTTGTGATGTGATTGGTTGAGCTTGATATGATTTGGTGAGGGTCCTCTGTGGTGTTGGTTGCGATAATTTCCTCTGTTGTGTTGTTTGAGTTGTAATCCGCTGTTAAGCTGTTTGTCATAGATTCATCTGATTTGATTGTTGTGTTTACCTCGAAAGTGTTATGGTTGAATATATCACTGTTTATCTTTCGTCGGTGAGCGTTTCGGACTCACCCCTCGCCTGCGGGGTTTCATCCCGTAGGATGAGTTGTTTCATGTACAGGCTTGGTGCATTCGAGACAGGCTGCAGCGTTTCTCTTGGACAGGCTTGGATCCATAGATTGCATGTGTCGCATATAGTGTTAGTGAGTTTAAGTCTTCCGCTGTGCATATTGTTATTGTTGTTAGGCCATTGGGCCAGTTTCATTATTATTGATGGTATTGATGTTGGGCCGTAGGGCCATATTGTAGTTTATACTTTTGGGCTGTTGAGCCAAGGTTATGCTTTATACACTGTATGCTAGGCCTTGTTGGGCTGGGTTGTCACAGTTTCGGCACGTGTTTAATGTATACGGTAAATACGTGTCGGGGCGTCTCATTTTGGTAGCGGAGCGGGCGTTAGGTCTTGTCGGGCAGTCTATGTGTGTTGTTGTCTTGTTGCATAGTTCGCTCCAGTTGTTTATTATTTTACATCATCTTAGTTAGTGCATTATGGATCCAGTCAAGGGACGCCAGCTGTCGCGGAACATACACATAAGAGGTAATGATGCCATAATGTGCGAAAATACAAGTATTATTAATATTGCTAATATTTTGATAGAAAGGGAAATATTAATATATTGATTGCAAACAGAAAAAAATTACATTGATATTTTATAGAAAGGGAAATAATACATGGAATTTTGATATTATATAAAAATAGAAATACAATTAACGGTTCGCAACGACGTTGACACGGAAACTGTTTGCGTCACTGTTGACATTGACCGTGACTCTGTCGCTCCAAGAGAACCACATGCCGCCTCTGTCGCACTGGCCAGGAATCTCGAACCGGTTAGCTTAAGGGAATCGAAGTGGAATCAGACCGTGATCGTCTCGTGGTTGCCACTGCGTCTCCATCAGAAGAACCATATTGGGCTTGTATTGGTTCTTCAGATCCCTCAGGGTTCGCGAGAACTCCTGAGCACGCCTTGCAACTCCTCTGCAGTTCCACACCAGCAGCCGTACCTTTGGCCAGGTTGGAGGTAGCCGAGTCATTCTGGGTATGCTCTGGGCTGTCATTGCGAGCTGGTAGTAAGCGCCTTGCTCCACAGTCTGGCAAGTGGACTCCAAGTTGAACTCTTGAAGCCTATCCGAGATGAAGAACATCACGGAGTTTGCTGAGCCGTAGTATGAAGTCCTCAGTGTCCCATGGTCCTCTAGGAAGAACACCTCTTCCATTGGAGTGACGAAGAATCTTAAGGAGTAGAGCTCGTCGATGAAAACTAGACGCAGCATTCTGCCGAGCTCGTTTGGTAGCTCCTCAGCACGTTCGTTGACCATGCTGTAAGCCAGTCGGTTCCTTCTGCCAAGATTGGCACCTTCAACAAAGAACACTGACGAGGGAGCAGGCATGTTGACGTGTAGTGTTTTGCTTTTCAGAGTGTTGTGGTTTTGGTTGTCTGGACGTTTGATGGCATCATGGCTAAAACATAGGGGGAACTAATAAGCACATACTTCAACTTGTTTGTCATTATCAAAAAGGGGGAAATTATTGAAAATAATGTTTTGCTAACATCTCTTTATCTCATTCAGGTTTTGATAATGACAAATCAACCTTGTATTAAGATGATCATTATTATGGACCAAAAAAAGAAATAATCAAGACCAAGCCTTATGACATCAAAGAGTTCAAGAATGGATGTGAATGGATGTGACAAGATCAAGCAAGAAGAAAAAGATGAGTTAGGAACTCAATTTTGTACAAGATTAAACATTCAATGTCTCTACAATTTTGTACAAGGTTAAACATTCAATGTCTCTAAGTTATTGGCTCAAACAAAATCACTTTTACTCATGCATCAATTTGATTTTATTTCAATCATATTTATGTCTTCCGAGCCATGAACATCGATGTTCCAATATTGAACATCGATGTCCTGCATTGAAACCAAGCTTTCAAGAAGGTTTTTAAGCTTTGAACATCGATGTCCAATATTTGAACATCGATGTCCTGCACTAAAATAATTTTTCCAAAAGTAGGCAGTAGTTTATAACATCGATGTTCCATTAGTTGAACATCGATGTCCTCATGACCGTTACGCTTAAAAATGGC
>JAKUCV010006253.1:0-23375 GCA_028386065.3 Turnera subulata
AGAGGATTTACAGGAGGAGGAGGATGGGTATACAGATAAGGCAGGAAAAATCACAGGTTATGGAACGTGCATGGTGGTACTGGTTACACAGGAAAAAGCAAGGCATGGGCGACAGAGGAGAAAGGCGGCGCAGCCCTCAATTATGCAGGTAAGTCGTGTACCTTCCGGTTCCAAAAAATAACTGATATACCTCCTTAGTTATATTTCTGGTGTGATTTTTCTGAGGATTCCGGGATCTGAAAAATACCAACTTTGGTCCGTAAAATCCACGTAAAAATCACGAGCGCGGGAAAACCATTGGTTTCGAAAAGCGATGCCCGATTTACCTTGAATTAATTACCCAAGATTAAATTCAAAGGTAAATCACTGTTTAATGACTTTTACAGTCCCGGTAAAAATACCAAATTTTTACCTGGGCTGTTACATTCTACCCACCTTAAAAAAAATTCGTCCTCAAAATTCCGTTTTATCCGTGGGTCCTACCACGATAAGCTTCTGGTACACTCTTCCGGCTGTCCGAACTCAACACGATATCCCGCTTATACCCTTACGCATCTCTGGCTCCCTTATAAAAACCAAACCTCAAACCTGCAAGCTTACTCTCTGCCATGGATTCTCCCATAAGAACTAGGACGACTTCTGACTCAAAGGAGCTGAGTTATACCGGTGGTGTTAATCCCTTCATGACAGACTTCGATGGAGAACCTCCGAGGAAACGCTTCAAGACAAACATCATCGGTCTCAAGGAGCATATGGTGGTCTCTCGAAGACGGCGAAAGAAATCTGTCGGCAAGGAGGAGCCATCTAGTCGCATGGATGCTGATGATAGGAAGGGCAAGGCAACTGCTCTCAGCGATACCCCACTACAGACACTGACGCAACTGAACACTTCACTGAAGAAGGTCAGCTCGGCGGTGATGCAGATCGAACTGGCGTGTGTGGAACTCTCCTCCCAGATGAAAAACATACAAAAACTTGTAAAAGATCTAGAGAAGCAAGTAACCCCATAGGGTACTCCTTCTCTGTTGTAAAACTGTTATGAAAAACAAAAGTAAATAAACAAACTTTTTCCTTTTTAAAAACAATTCTCTCTTTATAATATGAAAACTCATGTTAAATAGAAAAACAAAACATTTTAAAGCAGAACAAAACCAATAAGGAGGAAATAAAATCAAACTCAAAATCTATACAACAAAACAACATGCTCACATAAATGCACATAATTGGTATGCTATGATGCCATAAACTGTAAATTAAACCCCCTTTGGTTATACGTCATCATTTCCATAAAATTATTATACTTGCCAAAATATAATTACCAAATATTATTATTTTATTTTTCAAAAATGTATTATTATATATACTTAGTGAAATATTCCCCAGAATATACAATACCATATTTATTTCCAAAACATTTTCATAGTATATATACCCCTTTTCTAAAATTATTTACTCTTATAATAATTTTTCAAAGGAAATTCGTATTATAATTACATTTTCTCAAAATAATGTTAGTGATATCATTTTATTTTTTTCCCAGTAAAAAATATTCATATACTTCATATATATATATTTTCCAAAATACTATAACTCATACTTACCATATTATTATTAAAATAACCATAACATAATTACCTTAATTTTCCAAAATATCATGACTAAGTAATTACTTTCTAAAACATAACCATATACTAGGTATACCAAAATAATTATTTCCAAAAATATAAACCTTATTATTATTTTTCTATTTTATTCCCTTTTCCATAATTACTATTTATTTCCCAGTAATTTGTCTTTTTAAAAAAAAAAAATCGGACTGGGCCAGACAGTGCAGCCCAGACCTTGCACTAGGCCAAATAGTACAAGCCCAGCTTATTGCATAGGCCAAACCCAGACCCCAAGTAGGAGCCCAGGCACAGGCCCGCGCAAAAGGCCTAGCTGCACAGCCCGGCCCGAAGTGTCCCAGCCCATGTCATGCCCTAACAAAACCGAGTCAACCCACTGCTATCGGGTCCCACCCGGTCAGATGGGTTGTCTTCAACCCGTGTCTGCTCACCTTGGCAGAACGACGGCGGCGCGGGAGAGGACGCGGGCAAGAAGGCGACGGCAGCAGCGTTGCGCGCATGGAGACCGGCGAGGCGGTGACGCAGGCGGCACAGTTGCTGGCTGCGTGTGCGGATGTGACGCGAGGAAGAGGCAGCGCGACGAGCAGCGGGGAGATCGGCGGCAGTTCAAGCGTGTGGTCGACGTGGCTTCATTCGGTGACTGCTACGGCGCGGACGGGGAAGAGAACAGGAGAAGAGAGAAGGAGGAAGGGAGTGAGGAGATGGTGATGGTGGTGAGGCGATGGTGGCCGGCGGTGGCTTGGGTGGTGATGGGTATGTGTGTTTTTTTTCTTTTTTTCTTTTTTTCCTTTTCTGGTTTCAGTGTTTATAGGGAAGGAAAACGGTTTGTTTGCAGGTGCAGGGAAGAGGAAGGCTACTGGTAGAGGATTTGCAGGAGGACGAGGATGGGTATACAAATAAGGCAGGAAAAATCACGGGTTATGGAACGTGCATGGTGGTACTGGTTACAAAGGAAAAAGCAAGGCACGGGCGACACAGGAGGAAGGCGGCACGGGCCTCAATTATGCAGGTAAGTCGTGTACCGTCCGGACCAAAAAATAACTGATATACCTCCTTAGTTATATTTCTGGTGTGATTTTTCTAAGGATTCCGGGATCTGAAAAATACCAACTTTGGTCCGTAAAATCCACGGAAAAATCACGAGCGCGGGAAAACCCTCGGTTTCGAAAAGCGATGCCCGATTTACCTTGAATTAATTACCCAAGAATAAATTCAAAGGTAAATCACTGTATAACAACTTTTACAGTCCCGGTAAAAATACTAAATTTTTACCTGGGCTGTTACATTCTACCCACCTTAAAAAGAATTTTGTCCTCGAAATTCTATCTTATCCGTGGGTCCTACCACGATAAGCTTCTGGTACAATCTTCCAACTGTCCGAACTCAACACGATATCCCGCTTATACCCTTACGCGTCTCTGGCTCCCTTATAAAAACCAAACCTCAAACCTGCAAGCTTACTCTCTGCCATGGATTCTCCCATAAGAACTAGGACGACTTCTGACTCAGAGGAGCTGAGTTATACTGGTGGTGTTAATCCCTTCATGACAAACTCTGATGAAGAACCTCCGAAGAAATGCTTCAAGACAAACATCATCGGTCTCAAGGAGCATATGGTGGTCTCTCGAAGACGGCGAAAGAAATCTGTCGGCAAGGAGGAGCCATCCGGTCGCACGGATGCTGATGATAGGAAGGGCAACTCAACTTCTCTCAGCCATACCCCACTACAGACACTGATGCAACTGAACACTTCACTGAAGAAGGTCAGCTCGGTGGTGAAGCAGATCGAACTGGCATGTACGGAACTCTCCTCCCAGATGAAAAACATACAAAAACTTGTAAAAGATCTAGAGAAGCAAGTAACCCCATAGGGTACTCCTTCTCTGTTGTAAAACTGTTATGAAAAACAAAAGTAAATAAACAAACTTTTTCCTTTTTAAAAACAATTCTCTCTTTATAATATGAAAACTCATGTTAAATAGAAAAACAAAACATTTTAAAGCAGAACAAAACCAATAAGGAGGAAATAAAATCAAACTCAAAACCTATACAACAAAACAACATGCTCACATAAATGCACATAATTGGTATGCTATGATGCCATAAACTGTAAATTAAACCCCCTTTGGTTATACGTCATCATTTCCATAAAATTATTATACTTGCCAAAATATAATTACCAAATATTATTATTTTATTTTTCAAAAATGTATTATTATATATACTTAGTGAAATATTCCCCAGAATATACAATACCATATTTATTTCCAAAACATTTTCATAGTATATATACCCCTTTTCTAAAATTATTTACTCTTATAATAATTTTTCAAAGGAAATTCGTATTATAATTACATTTTCTCAAAATAATGTTAGTGATATCATTTTATTTTTTTCCCAGTAAAAAATATTCATATACTTCATATATATATATTTTCCAAAATACTATAACTCATACTTACCATATTATTATTAAAATAACCATAACATAATTACCTTAATTTTCCAAAATATCATGACTAAGTAATTACTTTCTAAAACATAACCATATACTAGGTATACCAAAATAATTATTTCCAAAAATATAAACCTTATTATTATTTTTCTATTTTATTCCCTTTTCCATAATTACTATTTATTTCCCAGTAATTTGTCTTTTTAAAAAAAAAAAATCGGACTGGGCCAGACAGTGCAGCCCAGACCTTGCACTAGGCCAAATAGTACAAGCCCAGCTTATTGCATAGGCCAAACCCAGACCCCAAGTAGGAGCCCAGGCACAGGCCCGCGCAAAAGGCCTAGCTGCACAGCCCGGCCCGAAGTGTCCCAGCCCATGTCATGCCCTAACAAAACCGAGTCAACCCACTGCTATCGGGTCCCACCCGGTCAGATGGGTTGTCTTCAACCCGTGTCTGCTCACCTTGGCAGAACGACGGCGGCGCGGGAGAGGACGCGGGCAAGAAGGCGACGGCAGCAGCGTTGCGCGCATGGAGACCGGCGAGGCGGTGACGCAGGCGGCACAGTTGCTGGCTGCGTGTGCGGATGTGACGCGAGGAAGAGGCAGCGCGACGAGCAGCGGGGAGATCGGCGGCAGTTCAAGCGTGTGGTCGACGTGGCTTCATTCGGTGACTGCTACGGCGCGGACGGGGAAGAGAACAGGAGAAGAGAGAAGGAGGAAGGGAGTGAGGAGATGGTGATGGTGGTGAGGCGATGGTGGCCGGCGGTGGCTTGGGTGGTGATGGGTATGTGTGTTTTTTTTCTTTTTTTCTTTTTTTCCTTTTCTGGTTTCAGTGTTTATAGGGAAGGAAAACGGTTTGTTTGCAGGTGCAGGGAAGAGGAAGGCTACTGGTAGAGGATTTGCAGGAGGACGAGGATGGGTATACAAATAAGGCAGGAAAAATCACGGGTTATGGAACGTGCATGGTGGTACTGGTTACAAAGGAAAAAGCAAGGCACGGGCGACACAGGAGGAAGGCGGCACGGGCCTCAATTATGCAGGTAAGTCGTGTACCGTCCGGACCAAAAAATAACTGATATACCTCCTTAGTTATATTTCTGGTGTGATTTTTCTAAGGATTCCGGGATCTGAAAAATACCAACTTTGGTCCGTAAAATCCACGGAAAAATCACGAGCGCGGGAAAACCCTCGGTTTCGAAAAGCGATGCCCGATTTACCTTGAATTAATTACCCAAGAATAAATTCAAAGGTAAATCACTGTATAACAACTTTTACAGTCCCGGTAAAAATACTAAATTTTTACCTGGGCTGTTACATTCTACCCACCTTAAAAAGAATTTTGTCCTCGAAATTCTATCTTATCCGTGGGTCCTACCACGATAAGCTTCTGGTACAATCTTCCAACTGTCCGAACTCAACACGATATCCCGCTTATACCCTTACGCGTCTCTGGCTCCCTTATAAAAACCAAACCTCAAACCTGCAAGCTTACTCTCTGCCATGGATTCTCCCATAAGAACTAGGACGACTTCTGACTCAGAGGAGCTGAGTTATACTGGTGGTGTTAATCCCTTCATGACAAACTCTGATGAAGAACCTCCGAAGAAATGCTTCAAGACAAACATCATCGGTCTCAAGGAGCATATGGTGGTCTCTCGAAGACGGCGAAAGAAATCTGTCGGCAAGGAGGAGCCATCCGGTCGCACGGATGCTGATGATAGGAAGGGCAACTCAACTTCTCTCAGCCATACCCCACTACAGACACTGATGCAACTGAACACTTCACTGAAGAAGGTCAGCTCGGTGGTGAAGCAGATCGAACTGGCATGTACGGAACTCTCCTCCCAGATGAAAAACATACAAAAACTTGTAAAAGATCTAGAGAAGCAAGTAACCCCATAGGGTACTCCTTCTCTGTTGTAAAACTATTATGAAAAAGAAAAGTAAATAAACAAGCTTTTTCCTTTTTAAAAACAAATCTCTCTTTATAATATGAAAACTCATATTAAATAGAAAAACAAAACATTTTAAAGCAGAACAAAACTAATAAGGAGGAAATAAAATCAAACATAAAGAAATTAAAACAAAACATGTTTCCATGTCCATCGCTCTAGATCAGTCGTATAGGTCCTCGAACCAGAGAAACGCAACTCGCATAACTGACGGAGATGTCAGTTCTTCTAGTCAAAAGACGTCCGTTAACTCGCAAGGCAATGATCACGAGAACGTCCTGTGTCCCTCGAAAGAAACGATATCCACCTATCCACAAGCAAAAAACGTCTTCCAGAAATCGTATCCCTCCATGATGTCCAAACAGGTGCAACCTATCACACATACACTCTACTCGAGGTGTGGTCCCATCAACCTGGCCACAACGGTCACGGATGCATGTGATAAAAGATGCAGAAAAATATAGAAAAAGCCATAAAAAGAAACGCCAAGAAAGCCAGGGTGAAAAAAAATTGTGAGATGGAAAAGAGCTGAAATACACTTGCGTTTGTAGCCCCAAAACACACAAAGTGATGAAGCAATAAATGAGGCAACGGCAAAATTTTCAAAAAGCAACACCTTGAAGAATGAAAACGGTTTGGAGTTTTGTGAAAAGAATCTACTTTTCCTATCCCCGAAAGATATTTTATTTTATTTTCTTTTTCTTTTTTTTCTCTTTTTTTTCTTCTTTTTTTCTTCTTTTTTTTTTACTATTTACTTCTCCCTTTTTTTTCTTACTTTTTCTTTCTTTTTTTTTTCATTTCCATCTCTTCTTTTTTTTTTCTCTTTCTTTTTTTTTACTGTTTCTTTTTTTTTCTCTTTCCTTTTCTTTTCTTTCACTTTATATTATTTTTTTTTCCTCTTTTCTTTTCTATTTCCTTCTTCTTCTTCTTTTTTTTTTCGGGAACAGGTGGGGTCTATAGTTTGAAAAAAAAACAAAACAGTAGCGATACTCCCACTAAGAGTATAAAAGACAGTACGGTGAGAAGCAAATCATCAAAAGCATTTTGAAAGCGAGTTTTGTAAAACACGNCTTCTCCCTTTTTTTTCTTACTTTTTCTTTCTTTTTTTTTTCATTTCCATCTCTTCTTTTTTTTTTCTCTTTCTTTTTTTTTACTGTTTCTTTTTTTTTCTCTTTCCTTTTCTTTTCTTTCACTTTATATTATTTTTTTTTCCTCTTTTCTTTTCTATTTCCTTCTTCTTCTTCTTTTTTTTTTCGGGAACAGGTGGGGTCTATAGTTTGAAAAAAAAACAAAACAGTAGCGATACTCCCACTAAGAGTATAAAAGACAGTACGGTGAGAAGCAAATCATCAAAAGCATTTTGAAAGCGAGTTTTGTAAAACACGTTTAGAAAAACTAAACACAAAACACATTCAAAAGTAAACATATAACTCGCCCAGACAGAATGGCTGCTCCATCTTCTGTCTTCTTCGTTGAGGGTGCCTCCCTCGGAAGAAGAAACCGGTTAGCCTACAGCCTGATCAGCGAACGTCCAGAGGAACTACCGAACGAGCTCGGCAGGATGCCTCGTCTGGTCTTGGTCGACGAACTCTACTCCTCCAGGTTCTTTGTCACTCCCATGGAAGAGACGTTCTTCTTAGAGGACCAAAGCACCCTGAGAACCTCCTTCTACGGCTCGGCCAATTCCGTCATGTTTTTCATTTCTGAAAGACTTCAGGAATTCAACCTAGACCCACTTGCCAATTCCTGGACCAAGGCACCTACTACCAGCTCTCGATGACTGCCTAGAGCATGCCCAGAGTATCTCGGTTACCACCAACATGGCCAAAGCGTCTACTGGTGTGGAACTGCAGAGGAATTGTCACGCCCCGAATTTTTGGTATTTATTTTCTAGGGATTTTTGAAATTTTTAAAATTTTATTTCCAATTCTACCCTTGAGAAACTTTCAGATTTTTTGTCAAGGAAATTATTTAATTTTTCCTTGGAAATATTACGCCTAAGTTGGTATTAATCGTAAATCGGGCTTTTATTTGGATTTTATTTGTGTTTGGATGTAAAACACAAGGTTTGGAATAGTTTCAACCAAAACTACGTCGTTTCGGAAAGCTTACAACATAAAACACAGTCAAGTCTGCGTTTTGACCATGGGAGTAGGGTTGGGTTTGACCTAGGGAGCTAAAGAGACTAAACGACGTCGTTTGAACTTTAAACGACACCGCTTTGAGTGTCAGCGGGACCCTAGGTTAACCCTAGAGTATAAAAACATCTCTTTTCTCTCTTTCCTCTTTTTTTCTTTTCTCTCTTTTCCTCGAACGGCTGCTACCCACTCTCCCTTCTTCTCTCTTTCTTTTTCGCCCTCAAGCCTCACTTCTATCACCTCGAATAACTGCCGCCACCACACCTTCGTCTTCCTTCGTTGTTCTCCTTTTCTCCTTGTTGTTTTGCTCGCTGCCTCTCGCCGCTGCCGCTGTTGTCGGACGAAGGAGGAGTGCTTGCGTGATTTGGCTCGCGACATGGAGTCGAAGCCACACCCACCTGAAGTGTCGTCGCCGCCGACGGCTACAGACTTGACAAGTCTACGAGAGAGGGTCGGCCTCTCGAGTGTTGGGCCTTGTAGATCGCCGACAAGGTAAGACTCGCCGCCCCAACTTCCCTCTTCCTTTGGTTCTTCTCTCTTTCTTCTCTATTCCGCTTCTGGTTCTGGTTAGCTGTTAATGGGCGCTTTGTGTATTGTGTTGTGGGTAACGGCTGGGCTTGTCATGGCGGTGGTGAGTGCGATTGTTGGTGGCAGGTGTCTGTCACTTTCTCGGTGGTGGTGCTTGGCAGGGCGGGTGAGTTGTCAATTGTTGTGCTGGTGTTGTGTGTGGTGGCCGAGCTGTTGGTATTGCAGGCACAGGGCTGTTTCGGCAATGAGAATTCAGGCTTAGTTTTGGTTCTGCTCAATAGTTTGGGCGGATTTAGTTTTGGACGGCGTGGCTTGCTAATTTTGGTAAGTGCTCCAATATCCTCTGCTTGTGAATTTTAAATTAAATCATGCTTGAGTGGAGTGTTTTGGTAACTCTGAATTGTGTTTGTTGCTGTCCGTGATCGAATTCGGTTATTGTTGTCTCGGGTGGTATGGAGCTGAATTTGGGTCTTGTACTCTAGTGGCTTTTGTGTGTAAAATGAGGCCTTGGTCTTGTCTTGTATGGGCAGTGGTTTATTTTTCCCCATTAAGGTTCCAATAACCATAAAACACCTATATTTTCATATTTAAATGCTGCGGGTGTTGATCTATGAGTAAAATGTCAAGTTGGGAGTTTCTGGGCATATGTGTTGTTGGAAACTTAAATTGAGATTGGTTATAGTATTGCATTTTGGCACTAAATAACTTAATGGGGTAGCGTTTACGGTACATTTAATATACTAGAAAATTTATGATTTAGGTTTTGGGGCTGGTTCAAAACAAATCACTAGAAGTCCATGTGGATAAAGTTCTATATTTAATGGAGAGTGTTACTGGGTTTTACAAATGCTTTATTAAAATATAATTTCGTAAATGCCTTCTTGGAATCGTTATGTACTTCGCTTTGCGGCTCTAAAGACCAAACCTAAATTGGAGAATGGGGCTTAGTTTCTAAAGGCCAACCCGAATAGATGACGGTGGTATTGGTTCATAAAAATTTGGTGTTCAATTATATGTATATATAAAAAAAGGGGGGGTTTTACTAAGATAAACTGAGTTGGACCTTACTCCTTGGAAAAGAAAAACGTGTTTAGTCACCGTCTTGTATATTTATCTTTGGCATGCAATAAATATCATGTTATGCCTGTGTGCTTTACATGAAATATGTGTCTATGTTTAGGCACTAGTGATACCTTAGGAGCGGCTGGGTTTGAACTCAAGACATGATCGGACTGTTGTTTCCTGAACGTTATTATGGCTCAGGTGAGGACATATAAACCTTTGTATGCGCACTGCCTACAATACTCAGTTATTTGTTGTGGTTCATTAAGTGATAACATTTGTTTGGCATTTATAGCTATATGTGTGTATGCCTGTTGTGTTGATGTTGTTGTTGCACGGTGTATCATGATGATGATATCTTTGTTGTTGAGTGCCTAATTATGTGAACTGTGAGCCTATATGATATGGTATGCTAGTTGAGCATGATATGTTGTTATGATTAAGAAATGATATATGACTTTGTGGTTCGTGTGGTGACTTGAGGGCTGAAGGCCCGGACTTGAGGATAAGATATTAAAACCACACAATCCTGTTTGATCATAACGTATGGCACAACTCTTTAAGCATAATTGAGAATAACATACTATAATAATTCTACTATGGGGCTGTTGATCGGTTGGTTCGAGCGGGAAGTGATACCCCTCGGGATTTCATGCGGGATAGCATGGTATATGCGGTTTAGCATATGGGTCTGTGATGACCGGTTCTACCTCCCTCTTTCTATCTCCCCCTTTCTACCTCCCTCTTTCTCTCTGTCTATCTCTCTCTCTCACTGATTGTATTGGGCTTTGCCCTGATTATATTGGGCTTATGCCCTGGTTGTCTCATGAGACGGGACCGAGCTCGACGCACACAGTAGAGGGCCCTAATAAAATATTAAATCTTAATAATAATAAAATACAACGATAATAATAAATCTGATGATGACTTTGTGTTGTGCAATGTGACTTGTTTGTACACTATGATTGCTACTGCCTGACGCCAGTATTTGTGGTTGATTTGTATTAGTATACTTTGGTTTACTTGTTTGCGGTGAGACAGTAGTTGGTCTCACCCCCTCACAGTCTTTTACAGGTTAACTGCTCATTGAGCTGTGGTGCATATCAGCAGGTGGCGGCGTTATACTCTCCTCGGGTCGGATCCATAGGGTTTATTGCATGCATGTTGCTATGTATTTTTGTCTTCCGTTGCGTACTTGATTCCATTGTATTATATATTATTTGATTAAATGTTGATCATGTTGTTGATAATTTTCGTGTCCCGGGAATGATAAGGTCAATTTAGTCATTTTATATTTAAATTCTATTTTATATTAATAAATTGGGACACGGGCGTTTCAGTTGGTAGCGGAGCAGGCTTTAGATCCTTTGGGATGTTTGGATATGTTTTGTGCTCTTATATGCATAGGTCTGCTCCTTTTGAGTCGTCTGTTGCGTGGTCATATGCATTCATATAGTGAGTCGTACTATGGATCCGGTGGAGGACACGCACCTGCTGAGGGTCGGAGTGACCCGGTATTGTTGTTGAAATGATATGCTTACCTTTACAGCTTAGGCTGTAGCAAAGTTTATTTTGTGGAATATTCACATTTTGTCAGAGTCGGTGTAGACTCTTGACTCGTTGCTTATATTTCTTGTCTGTGTGGAACTGGCCAAAACAAGTAAGAAACATCAGTTTTGCTTTTGGATGATACATCTGTCAAGAGATGTTTTGAAGTGATACTCGTGGGTATGACTCTTGTAATTTTGGTGATCATGTTATTTGTGGTCTGATTTTGCTGAACTTGAGGATTTGAATTTACTTGTGAAATGATTATATGGATTTAATCTTGTTCGAGTTGAAAACTTCTCGAATTAATTTGAGGTTAACCCAATGGTATATTTGAGGAAATGTCTTTCTATGATATTGAAGTATTTAACTTGGTTGAGAATTGCGGTATTGATGGTGTTTGTGATTAAAGAGTTTTAATCATGAGTTATGTTGAAGTAATCGCTTATATGCGGGTTGAGGATACCGATAGTGTGTTCATATTGAGGTTTGACTTTCAATGGTGATGTAATTTGAGGTTTTGATTATACTACTTGGTTGAGGTTTAGGTTCACGAGTTTAATGTGGATGTTGATAATGTTTGAGTCATAAGACTAGATTTGTGAGCTTGTCTTGGGCGATGTGAGTTAAATGTTTGAAGTATGATAGGGTAAATGATGGCATGAACTGTAATGTTTGGGTTCTTTATCAAAAGCATTGTGATGATCATGGTGATTATAGTTTGAGAGATAGATTCGTGGGCATGAGTTATGAAAGATTGTTTTGGTTTTGAGGAGTCTAAGTTTTGGAATTATAATTATGATTTTTCGGTGACGGTTTGTTTCTCGTGCCTAAGTTATGATCTGGGATTTACGTATTTCCGATTTTTGGTTGAATTGGTGTGTGAAAAAGAAAATACTTTGAGGTTCAGAATATGAAATGGATTATGGATTTTAGGTCTTGAGGTATTCACAATAGGAATGATGATCATGTTACTTAGGTAACAATTGGGAGTTCTAATACCTAAGGGTATGCTTAATGGATCAAAAGAATTGGGTATTTTTGGTTGAGGAAAGTATCAATGATGATCAATGGAACGGATTACGGATTCTAGTGATATTCATGTTGGTGATGTTTGAGTAAGACTCTTGGGTGAATGTTTTGATCTTTTTGCTCTACGGATCATGTTTGACTTAAGGCTATGATCGAATTGCTTTGGTGGGGTTCTTGCTCGGAAAGGATAACTTAAGCGATGGTTCCACTTGGTTCTTCTTGGAAGTTTTGGCCGTCAGTATTTTGATATCGGGAGACACCCGTTGTCTCAGTTAAGCACTTTGTTGCTTGACTTGTTATGTAAATTTCGAGGACGAAATTTAGCTAAGTGGGGTAGAACTGTAACGCCCCGAATTTTTGGTATTTATTTTTTAGGGATTTTCGAAATTTTTAAAATTTTATTTCCAATTCTACCCTTGAGAAACTTTTAGATTTTTGGTCAAGGAAATTATTTAATTTTTCCTTGGAAATAATACGCCTAAGTTGGTATTAATCGTAAATCGGGCTTTTATTTGGATTTTATTTGTGTTTGGATGTAAAACACAAGGTTTGGAGTAGTTTCAACCAAAACTACGTCGTTTCGACAAAGCTTACAACATAAAACACAGTGAAGTCTGCGTTTTGACCATGAGAGTAGGGTTGGGTTTGACCTGGGGAGCTAAAGAGACTAAACGACGTCGTTTGAACTTTAAACGACACCGCTTTGAGTGTCAACGGGACCCTAGGTTAACCCTAGAGTATAAAAACATCTCTTTTCTCTCTTTCCTCTCTTTTTCTTTTCTCTCTTTTCCTCGAACGGCTGCTACCCACTCTCCCTTCTTCTCTCTCTCTTTTTCGCCCTCAAACCTCACTTCTATCACCTCGAATAACTACCGCCACCACACCTTCGTCTTCCTTCGTTGTTCTCCTTTTCTCCTTGTTGTTTTGCTCGCTGCCCCTCGCCGCTGCCGCTGTTGTCGGACGAAGGAGGAGTGCTTGCGTGATTTGGCTCGCGACATGGAGTCGAAGCCACACCCACCTGAAGTGTCGTCGCCGCCGATGGCTACAGACCTGACAGGTCTACAAGAGAGGGTCGGCCTCTCGAGTGTTGGGCCTTGTAGATCGCCGACAAGGTAAGACTCACCGCCCCAACTTCCCTCTTCCTTTGGTTCTTCTTTCTTTCTTCTCTATTCCGCTTCTGGTTCTGGTTAGCTGTTAATGGGCGCTTTGTGTATTGTGTTGTGGGTAACGGCTGGGCTTGTCATGGCGGTGGTGAGTGCGATTGTTGGTGGCAGGTGTCTGTCACTATCTCGGTGGTGGTGCTTGGCGAGGCGGGTGAGTTGTCAATTGTTGTGCTGGTGTTGTGTGTGGTGGCCGAGCTGTTGGTATTGCAGACACAAGGCTGTTTCGGCAATGAGAATTCAGGCTTAGTTTTGGTTCTGCTCAATAGTTTGGGCGGATTTAGTTTTGGACGGTGTGGCTTGCTAATTTCGGTAAGTGCTCCAATATCCTTGGCTTGTGAATTTGAAATTAAATCATGCTTGAGTGGAGTGTTTTGGTAACTCTGAATTGTGTTTGCTGTTGTCTGTGATCGAATTCGGTTAATGTTGTCTCGGGTGGTATGGAGCTGAATTTGGGTCTTGTACTCTAGTGGCTTTTGTGTGTAAAATGAGGCCTTGGTCTGGTCTTGTATGGGCAGTGGTTTATTTTTCCCCATTAAGGTTCCAATAACCATAAAACACCTATATTTTCATATTTAAATGCTGCGGGTATTGATCTATGAGTAAAATGTCCAGTTAGGAGTTTCTGGGCAAATGTGTTGTTGGAAACTTAAATTGAGATTGGTTATAGTATTGCATTCTGGCACTAAATAACTTAATGGGGTAGCGTTTATGGTACATTTAATATACTAGAAAATTTATGATTTAGGTTTTGGGGCTGGTTCAAAACAAATCACTAAAAGTCCATGTGGATAAAGTTCTATATTTAATGGAGAGTGTTACTGGGTTTTACAAATGCTTTATTAAAATATAATTTCGTAAATGCCTTCTTGGAATCGTTATGTACTTCGCTTTGCGGCTCTAAAGACCAAACCTAAATTGGAGAACGGGGCTTAGTTTCTAAAGGCCAACCCGAATAGATGACGGTGGTATTGGTTCATAAAAATTTGGTGTTCATTTATATGTATATAAAAAAAAGGGAGGGTTTTACTAAGATAAACTGACTTGGACCTTACTCCTTGGAAAAGAAAAACGTGTTTAGTCACCGTCTTGTATATTTATCTTTGGCATGCAATAAATGTCATGTTATGCCTACGTGCTTTACATGAAATATGTGTCTATGTTTAGGCACTAGTGATACCTTAGGAGCGGCTGGGTTTGAACTCAAGACATGATCGGACTATTGGTTCCTGAACGTTATTATGGCTCAGGTGAGGACATATAAACCTTTGTATGCGTACTGCCTACAATACTCGGTTATTTGTTGTGGTTCATTAAGTGATAACATTTGTTTGGCATTTATAGTTGTATGTGTGTATGCCTGTTGTGTTGATGTTGTTGTTGCACGGTGTATCATGGTGATGATATCTTTGTTATTGAGTGCCTAATTATGTGAACTGTGAGCCTATATGATATGGTATGCTAGTTGAGCATGATATGTTGTTATGATTAAGAAATGATATATGACTTTGTGGTTCGTGTGGTGACTTGAGGGCTGAAGGCCCGGACTTGAGGATAAGATATTAAAACCACACAATCCTGTTTGATCATAACGTATGGCACAACTCTTTAAGCATAATTGAGAATAACATACTATAATAATTCTACTGTGGGGCTGTTGACCAGTTGGTTCGAGCGGGAAGTGATACCCCTCGGGATTTCATGCGGGATAGCATGGTATATGCGGTTTAGCATATGGGTCTGTGATTACCGGTTCTACCTCCTTCTTTCTATCTCCCCCTTTCTGCTTCCCTCTTTCTCTCTGTCTATCTCTCTCTCTCACTGATTGTATTGGGCTTTGCCCTGATTATATTAGGCTTATGCCCTGGTTGTCTCATGAGACGGGACCGAGCTCGACGCTCACAGTAGAGGGCCCTAATAAAATATTAAATCTTAATAATAATAAAATACAACGATAATAAGATGTCTGATGATGACTTTGTGTTGTGCAATGTGACTTGTTTGTACACTATGATTGCTACTGCCTGATGCCAGTGTTTGTGGTTGATTTGTATTACTATACTTTAGTTTACTTGTTTGCGGTGAGACAGTGGTTGGTCTCACCCCCTCACAGTCTTTTACAGGTTAACAGCTCATTGAGCTGTGGTGCATATTAGCAGGTGGCGGCGTTATACTCTCCTCGGGTCGGATCCATAGGGTTCATTGCATGCATGTTGCTATGTATTTTTGTCTTCCGTTGCGTACTTGATTCCATTGTATTATATATTATTTGATTAAATGTTGATCATGTTGTTGATGATTTTTGTGTCCCAGGAATGATAAGGGCAATTTAGTCATTTTATATTTAAATTCTATTTTATATTAATAAATTGGGACACGGGCGTTTCATGAATCGCTAGGCGTTCCCAAGAGTTCGCGCTATCTTGAGAGATCTGAAGAACCAGTACAAGCCCAACATGGTTCTGCTCACGGAGACCCAATGGCAGCCTGAAGACAATCACGGTGTCTTCCCACTTCGGTTCCCTCCAGCAAACCGGTTCGAGCTTCCTGGCCAGAACAACATGGGCGGTATGTGGTTCTCGTGGAACAATAGCATCAGGGTCAACATTACCAATGACCCTAATAGCTTCAGGGTCAATGTTGTACCAAGAAGATGAATAATTTTAATAATAATAATAATGTAATATTAATATCAGTAATATTAATGATATTTATATTTATGGCATCAATTACCTCTTATGTGAATGTTCTGTGGCAAGCTGGCGTCCCTCGACTGGATCCATCATGTACTAACTAAATGACATAAATGCAAAATGATAAACATATGGAGCGAGCTATGCACAACAAATAAGCAAAACAATCACCCAAGGACCTACCGCCCGCTCCGCTACCAAAATGAAACGACCCGACCTCTAATTACCCGGCTCACAGTATTTACCGGACAACAGTGCCGAAACGTGGCACAAACAATGTAAATATCAGAAATAACGGCCCAACATGGAATACACGTCACCCGATCTCGGGGACCCAAAATATAGCACAGCGGAAGTATTTAATCTCAATATCATCATATGCAAAACCTGATGCAAACTAATGGATCTGAGTCCTGTCTGAGGGATAACGCCGTAGCCTGTCTAGAATGCATCATACCTGAATCGCAAATAACTCAACCTACGGGATGAAAGCCCGCAGGTGAGGGGTGAGTCCAAAGTGCTCACCAACCATGGATAGACAATCAATATGCAACACTATAAAATACTCAAGGTCGAAAACAGGCATAACAGCCAAAATATACCAATCCAAAGGACTCGACCCTAAACTGGTCCAAGACCAAAAAGATTTAAACAATAATCCAATTTCCAATTTTTTCTTTCCGGGCCCCGTTACGGATAAGCTAGGGTCGTACCAGGTTATCAACCTGTTCCTGGTGCCAGATCTAAAAGAACCCGGGATCAACATCCCAATAATAAATCTCAGAGATCAACATCCCAATCAAACCGGCATCAACATGCCCATCACAAGTAACCCAGATCATGGCCACCACAAAACAGTCTCTAACCATCCGGTCGTACCTCTACTTACCACGTGACAATTATATCATCATCATCCAAAACCAAATCTCAGGGATCAACATCCCTAACCAAAACACCGGGTTAAAACCGAGGATCGACATCCTTATCACATTTAATTATTTAATCCATTATTCTTTATACCAAAAAGACACAGGGATAAACATCCAAAAACTCAATGTACGGGGATAAACATCCCAAAATCAATCAAGGTACTGGGATAAACATCCCGAATCAAACCACAGCAAATGCAACACTCGACAGTGCAACAGTCATCAAACACAACAACCGAGTAATATAGGCACATATCAAAGGAAATCCATCCTCACCTTAGCCGATTACTCAACTCTGAAAACATCAACCGGTCCAAAGCCGGCTTCTCGGGAAACTGTCTGATATCAAAACCTATACAACAAAACAACATGCTCACATAAATGCACATAATTGGTATGCTATGATGCCATAAACTGTAAATTAAACCCCCCTCGGTTATACGTCATCATCTCCACAAAATTATTATACTTGCCAAAATATAATTACCAAATATCATTATTTTATTTTTCAAAAAGGTATTATTGTAACAGCCCAGGTAAAAATTTCATTTTTACCGGGACTGTTTAAGTTAATGTACAGTAATTTACCATTGATTTTTAATCCTGGGTAATTAAATTATGGTAAATTGAGTGTTGGATTCCGAAATCGAGCATGGCCCCACGTTCGGGATTTTTCTGCGGATTTTACGGACCGAAGTTGGGATTTTTCCGGGTCCGGGAATCTTCGGAAAAAGCCGGGATTATTCTCGAATTAACGGACCGGAAATAAGATAAGTGGGTATACCGGATATTTTCTGGTCCAGGTGGGCCACACTTCACATGCAGCATAGTAACTGCATAATTGAAGTTCAATCATTCAGCCGCCAATTCCTATTACGCCTGTGATTAACCAGTTATTTCTCTGCCTATTTAACGTGTGCATCACCTGTCTTTATGCACAATTACTCGGTACACAACCTTCACCTTCATCTTCCTCTGCCAAGTTTTCTTCTGCAACCAACTTAATCAAAAAAAAAAAAAACACCAACACTTCCTGCAAATTCGCTTGAACCAGAAAGAAAGAGGAGGAAAAAAAAAATAATAATACAACTACACACTAACACCCCGCCACGTCACCACCACCCCCCCTTCCTTCCTTCTTCTTTCTTTTCTTTTCCACCGGCCGACCACCCCTTAAACCGCCATCACCACCGAGCCGCTACCAGCCACCTTCCCTCCCTTCTCCCTCTCCCTCCGTCCCGGTCGCCTCCGCCTTCACTCCCTCCTGCCACGGCAAGCCGCCGCCACGACCAGCCCGTCCTCCTCGACGTCTGCAGATCCGACGTGCCGGCGAGCTCGTCTCCTTCCTTCCTCGTGCGCACCGTCATCGCTTTTCCCCGCCTGCTGACCGCCGCTTCCGCCTCGCCTTGACAGCCGCCTGAGTCGTCGCAGCCCCGCTCCGTCCGACGCACCGCCACCGTGAAGACAAGGTGAGCACGACCCGTTTAAGTGCTTCGAGGGTCGGGTCGACCCGCGCCTTATGGTTGGGTTGTGGGCTGTGGATGTGGAGTTGGGCTATGAGATATGGGCTGTTGGGTATTAGTTGTTGGGCTGAGGGCTGTGCGTGACTGGGCTTTCCGCTTGGACTTGTGCCTGGGTTCCTATTGGGGCCTGGGTTGGGTCTAAGTAGTAAGTCTGGGCTAGCACTATTTGGCCCAAACTAGAAAAAAAGAGAGAAGAGAAAAGAAATTCTGGAAAAGAAAATAAATATGGAGAAAAGAAAATAAAATGGAAGAAAATAAAAATGAGGTTGGGGAAAATATATGGAAAATGAATATTTTGAGAAAGTGATTATGAAAAATAATATATGGTGTGGAGGAAAATAATAATTCGTAGAAATAATATTTTGGAAAGTACATACCTAGGAATAATTTTGGAAAAGGTATTATCAAGGTAGTAAAATACCGGAATAGTACCCGGGTATAGGAAAAAGTATAGAGGGGTATATTGACACCTTGAAATAAATGGTGAATGATGATAATAATGGAGAAATAATCCGGGAGAGTAACCGAGCCGAGTTTATATTTAATTTGCGATATACAGTATCAGCATAGCATTTGCATACCATCTTATGTGTGCATATTATTGATTGATATAGGAGTTGATAACGAACAATTTGCTGAGGAACCGGACTTGGAACTTGCTGAGCAATTTCATAGTTGATATCGGCTAAGGTGAGGATGGATAACCCTTGTTATGTTGCCTGTAATACTTTGTGTGCTTTGTTGTTCGATTGAACTGTTCAATGGTTGATTGTTTGCTGATTGACTGCTGTGGATATTATTGTTGCTTTTGGACTGTGATATTGATTCTGTGGGTATTATGCTGAGATTGATGTTGAACTATTGACTGTGGAAATTGTGGAAAGGAAATTGGAATTGAGATTGGAATTGATTTGAGATGTTGATATAATTGTCATGTGGAGAGTAGTGGTACGACTCGATGGTATGGAAATTAGTTCTGGGATGCTATGGTCGGTTTTGGTTGGTTGGCCCGTCATGCCTGTGGTTAGGGTATACCGAATACCCAGTGGCTCGGATATGCCGAATATCCGCGGTGGCTCGGATATGCCGAATATCCGCAGAGGCTCAAATATGCTGAATATCTGGTTGGCATGACGTCGCCTGAGGTTGGGGTATACCGAATACCCAGTGGCTCGGATATGCCGAATATCCGCAGTGGCTCGGATATGCCGAATATCCGCGGTGGCTCGGATATGCCGAATATCCGGTTGTTCTGATATGAGGATTGGTTTTTGACCTAGCATCCGGAATTTAATTGATTACCAGGTACGACCCTAGCTTGTCCAGTGACGGGGGCCCGGAAGATAAAACTGGTAATAATAATTAAGCATTCTTTTGGCCTTGGTTCAGATGTGAGACATGTTGTTGCTTATCTGTGTTTGCTTTTAAGTATTACGGTTGCTTGCATATCACTGTTTATCCTTGGTCGGTGAGCACTTCGGACTCACCCCTCGCCTGCGGGGTTTCATCCCGTAGGATAAGTTGTTTCCGTAGTTCAGGTACGACGTCCGATGGCTGCTGCTTTCTTCTCCACCTGACTCCGGATCCATACCACCGTTGCATGTGCATAAGTCTTCCGCTGCTATTCTATTGCTTATATTGTTGTACTGCTGATTTCCTATGATATGTATATTACTGATACTATCTGCTGCTGCTGAGAGCACTGTGTTGGTTTGAATAATGGTCCCCGAGTGTGGGTGACAGCCGTAATGATAGTTGCTTTTGTATAATATTTGCATGTTGTACTGTCTGTTCTATCATAATGAATAGTGTCGGCACGTGTTTACTGTGTTACGGTAAATACGGGTCGGGGCGCTTCAATTATTCTATATACTTAGTGAAATATTCCCCAGAATATACAATACCATGTTTATTTCCAAAACATTTTCATAGTACATATACCCCTTTTCTAAAATTAATTACTCTTATAATAATTTTTCAAAGGAAATTCATATTATAATTACATTTTCTCAAAATAATGTTCGTGATATCATTTTATTTTTTTCCAGTAAAATATATTCATGTACTTATATATATATATATATATTCCAAAATACTATAACTCATATTTACCATATTATTATTATTAAAATAACCATAACATAATTACCTTAATTTTCCAAAATATCATGTCTAAGTAATTATTTTCTAAAACATAACCATATACTAGGTATACCAAAATAATTATTTCCAAAAATATAAACCTTATTATTATTTTTTCCATTTTATTCCCTTTTCCAGAATTATTATTTATTTCCCAGAAGTTCCTCTCTTTTTTTTCAAGAAAAAATCGGATTGGGCCAGACAGTGCAGCCCAGACCTTGCACTGGGCCAAATAGTACAAGCCTAGCCTATTGTATAGGCCAAACCCAGACCCCAAGTAGGAGCCCAGGCGTAGGCCCGCGCAACAGGCCTCGCAGCACAGCCCGGCACGAAGTGTCCCAGCCCATGTCATGCCCTAACAAAATTGGGTCAACCCACTGCTATCTGGTCGACCCACCCGGTCAGAAGGGTTGTCTTCAACCCGCGTCTGCTCACTTTGGCAGAACGATGGCAGCGCGAGAGACGACGGGCGGCGAGGAGGCGACGGCAGCAGTGTTGCGTGCATGGAGACCGGCGAGGCGGTGACGCAGGCAGCACAGTTGTTGTCTGCGTGTGCGGGGGCGACGCGAGCTAGAGGCGGCGCGATGAGCAGCGGGGAGATCGGCGGCAATTCGAGCGTGTGGTCGGCGTGGCTTCGTCCGGTGACTGCTACGGCCCGGACGGGGAAGAGAAAAGGAGAAGAGGGAAGGAGGAAGGGAGAGAGGAGATGGTGATGGTGGTGAGGTGATGGTGGCCGGCGGTGGCTTGGGTGGTGATGGGTATGTGTGTTTTTTTTTCTTTTTTTTTTCCTTTTCTGGTTTCAGAGTTTACAGGGAAGGGAAACGGTTTGTTTGCAGGTGCAGGGAAGAGGAAGGCTACTGGTAGAGGATTCGCAGGAGGAGGTGGATGGGTATACAGATAAGGCAGGAAAAATCACGGGTTATGGAGCGTGCATGGTGGTACTGGTTACACAGGAAAAAGCAAGGCACGGGCGACACAGGAGCAAGGCGGCGCAGCCCTCAATTATCCAGGTAAGTCGTGTACCGTCCGGACCTGAAAATAACTCATATACCTCCTTAGTTATATTTCTGGTGTGATTTTTCTGAGGATTCCGGGATCTGAAAAATACCAACTTTGGTCCGTAAAATCCACGGAGAAATCACGAGCGCGGGAAAACCCTCGGTTTCAAAAAGCCATGCCCGATTTACCTTGAATTAATTACCCAAGATTAAATTCAAAGGTAAATCACTGTATAACGACTTTTACAGTCCCGGTAAAAATACCAAATTTTTACCTGGGCTGTTACATGACATATAATAACAATTTAATAAAGATTAGTGATTTAATTTCAAAATTTTCATAACATACCTTAAATTATGTTAGAAAATTATTCTGAAAATATTGAATATTTATATCAATTTTAATAAATTTCATTTAAGTTTAAAATTGCTATATTTAGAAAATATTTTAATTTAAGTTTAACAATTTATGAATAAAAAGCAAGCACAATTGTTAAAAATAAGTTAGTAAAATCTATTATCATTTTTATATCAATTGTATGAGTATGTACTTTAGAATATTTGGCCCCCTCTAAAAATTCTATCTAGCTTCGCCACTAATTACAATGGGTCGATCTTCATTTAATCAGGTCGAAACCTTCAGTTAATGATGCAGCAACAACCCTAGAATTCCACTAGGTTCACCTCTGCAACTAATTGATCCCAAGACCTCCAATCTCCAATCAAACTAGGGTTTAGTATTCCTATTCTTCACCTCCTAAACTCAAAGGATTAGGCAACAAATAATGAGGAATACAAGGAGTTGATTAATCACCACAAGTAAATCACTTGATAAGAGAAATCAATCCTAAAGAGTAAAGCCAAGAGAATCCCTCTCTTGTTTTTTTGATTGAATCCCTCAATCAAGAAGCACACCAAAGGTAAGCATTTAGCTTCCTTAAAATCACTCAAATTTCATTCATAATCTGATTTCAAACTTGATACATGGTTGGCTTTTATAGAAGCCAAAAAGCAAAGGATTGAATTGAAAATGCAAAGCATAAAACACAATGATTTAGCTTTCTTTTTCTTTTGTTTTCTTTAGTGCACACCAATAAACCAAATAATGAAAGTCCACTCAATCTGAATTAGTGGGAATCTCCAGCTCCAAAGTGGTTTTCTAGCCTGAAATTGAACAGTAAACGCCGGCGGTGAATAGTAATTTCCGGCAGTGAATAGTAATTTCCGGCGTGAATTGTCATTGATGCGCTCCAACACTAACACCAACCACACTAACACCAACCACACCAACCACACTAACACCAACCACACTAGTGGGAATCTTTAGCTCCAAAGTGAATTTTCCAACCTGAAAATGAATAGTAAACGCCTGCAGTGAGTAGTAATTACAGTGAATAGTAATTTCCGGCGTGAACAGTAACTTTCCGGTTGAACGGTAAAAAACGGCTACTTTTAGCTTGAATCCTTCAAAATGCTCACAAACTTAGGAATCTCTTTAAATTCATCTCCAAACTTTTCCAACTTATCTTCTTGTAATTCCCGATTGACCCAAGCTTGAGCATAATGTAGCATGCGATTCTTTATCATCTT
>JAKUCV010006253.1:25288-41668 GCA_028386065.3 Turnera subulata
CTTGAATCCTTCAAAATGCTCACAAACTTAGGAATCTCTTTAAATTCATCTCCAAACTTTTCCAACTTATCTTCTTGTAATTCCCGATTGACCCAAGCTTGAGCATAATGTAGCATGCGATTCTTTATCATCTTCAATCGAGCCTTTGTGACTGGTCCTTGAGGAAAGCTAATGGCGTCATCACCTTCTTGAGTTCCACTTGGTGTTGGTTTGCTCGTATCAGTTAATCAGGTCGACCTTTCGCAATTAAACAAGTCTACCTTATAATAATCCCATCAATAATATTATATGTATAGATCCCTACAAAGGTGATTAATAAAAAAATATATAATAGGTCGACTCCCTAGATTAACAGGTCAACCTTAACATAAATATTGATAGGATAAGCTATAAGTTAATGGGTAGACCTCTTATCAAATCTCCAAAATAAAGCATATACTTATAAAATTGCTAGATCGACCTATAAAAGTTACTAAGTCGACCTCTTATTAAGAAGGATAATGGCTACTAATATAACAACTATCATAATATTAGAGATCTTACCAACTTGAATGGATTCCTACCTAAAATATTTTTTAGTATAAATAAAAAAGAAAAATATAAATATAACAAATAATGTTATTATAAAATTACCATATCCAACAGTTATCATTTAATCATTCATATCCAATGGACATAATCGCGTGAGTACCATACTCATGGAGCACCATAGAAAAATCCTTAATAAAGTAGGTGAATGAAACTGAAACACACAGTCACCAGCAAGGAGTGACTGTGAGCATGCTTAAGTTAAGAGAATAGTTATTTTACAGGAATTTTAAAGGGGTGGCCTTAATAACTTTTACATGAGGGAGTAGATGGGTTGTTTCCGGTGATTGTTGGATGTTTTCTGGTTAATTCTGTCGCTCTTTGACCAAACACTCAAAATATTTATACAGCTGACTCTTAGGCGTGGTCTTGCTGTAATGTTTGTTTGAAGATACTATGAGATATGAAAGTTTAAAGGCTTAATATCTTTTTTGGCTCCTTAGTTTGGCAACCACTTTGATTTTAGCCACCTAGCTTTTAATTTTTTGATTTTGCACCTTAGTTTGGCAATGATTAGGTTTTTCACCCTCCAACCCATTCCAATAGGTAAAATTACTGACATGTAGGTTGCCTAACACATATTAACTCCTCATTTAGTAATTTTCTTTCCTACGAAATCATCCCAAGCCAAATTGCCCGAACAAAAAAAAACGATTTATGACCCAATATAGAACCCGAAAACAAATACAAGAAGGAAACAAAATCGGTTTATATCGGATCATAAATCAGTTTTTGTTCTGGCGATTCGGTTTGGGGTGACTTTGTAGGAAAGAAAATTATCAAAAGAGGAGTTACATGTGTTAGGCAACCTATAAGTCATCAATTTTACCTATTGGAATGGGCTGGTGGGTGAAAATACCTAATTATCGCCAAACTAAGGTGCAAAATCAAAAAATTAAAAACTAAGTGGCTAAAATCAAAGTGGTTGCCAAACTAAGGGGCCAAAAGAGGTATTAAAAGCCAAGATTAAACGAGACAAATCTATTTCAATTTTAATTAAATTTAGGGTGTATGTAAAATGAGTTGCAATAAAACTCAATTCAAAACTCTATCCATCAAATAACTCCCTCTTCTTTCAAGCTTTTTTTTTCTTGTAAAATTGCAAACAATTTTCATTTATTATGTATTAAACTATAAAAATACTATATATTCATAAATATCACAATGTTTAGGTTTTCCGTCAAAGATTTAATTAGGAATCTTCTAACCAGTTTTGCATATCTTTCAATTCTTATAGACTTCAACCCTTAATTTTCTCTTTCTTCCAAATCCTTATAATGTATTTATATTGCTTCCAACAAATTTATTATTTTTAAAATTTTTATTTTTACTTTCTTGAACTATTCATGCAATTCTCACATTTTGTGTTTTGCTAATTCCTGTAATTTTTAAAAATTATTTTCTTATTTAGACTAGAGGTAGACTAAACCTCATTATTTCTGATTAACACATGATTGAAGCAGTAGAAATTATTAAACTGAGTCGTGGAACTCAATGTCCTTTAATAAAGTAAGATTGATAGATTGAGTCGTGGTATAATTTTAATATCAGTATATATATATATATATATATATATATATAGTATCTATATATATAGTGTGTATAATGATATCTTATTAAATATCATGCATGAGAGGTGAAACTAAGATATAATTTTTTTATAATGTGAAAGAGTAAAACAAAGGTGTGACTCAATTCCACAATGAAGTCCAAAAGGAGTTTATGATATACGTAATACATTAGATCCAATCACACGATCTATGGCACAACACGACAGTACCTCGTTGTTACATTATATAATTTACTTCTTTGGGATCCGAGAGAGCAAGGCTGGGCAGCCTGGGCTGGGTTTCTTAAGTTGGAATTGGACTGCTTCCCATTGCTTACCAAGATGTGTGGCTTATAAATCATGCTGTGGGCTGATTTGGGTGATAACCGATTTGGTTCTAAAGGAGGTTTCGAATTTGAATGTTCCGTGCATAAAATAAATCTTTAGTAAGAGACTTAACATAACTAAATACATGGCTTGAGTTGAATCCAAACTAGTGGGAAAAAAAGCTCAGAAAAGCAGATCGAAAACCAAGAGAAAAATAAACCATACATAAAGCAAATTGCTTTGCTTGGCTATGTACAATTAATTAATACAAGGTTTTAGCTGTGAACCTGTTACTGACTCATCAGTCTGACTAAGCTACACGTAGATTCCTTGCTATGGATCCTCTTTTTTTTTTTCTTTGAGATTGTCATTATAAGTTGACCTCCCGTCACATCATCCAACTCACTTACACGTCAGTTTTTTTTCTTTTCCAATACGGTGCATGAATTTATTTTTGTGTTTTACATCACCCGCACACACACACCATAATACGAACTTTTCAGAAGTTGAATAAATGGATGAGGGAGGGCGGCGGAAGGCAAAAGGCACGGATCTAGGTAATTTAGCTCATGGCCTGATAAGAATCATCATTAATTTTTAGAGTGCTTTATTTTTAAGATTCCAACTCAAGATCTCTAGTTAAATTAGAACAACTCCAACCGATTTATCCACCTCACCGAGGTTAAAGGCACGGGATATATTTGATTGTTTTGGATATTTTCCTAAAACTGCCCTGACCCAGAATTCACTTGAGATGCGTGGAGGATTTGAAGGTGAAGAATTCTACTTTTTCTAACCTTAAAGCTAGCTAGTTATCGCTACAAAAGTACTATACACTACCAACTACGGCCAGAAGCCACACATATGTCCAAAATAATTCACAATCAAATAATTAAAACTCGTACGAAAAGTTAGTTGATCCGCAATAAACGTTAATCAAGGATTATCTGACTACGCAATTATCATCGACGTGTAGGTTTTAAGTTTTAACCAAAATAAATAAAATTAATAGATAACCTCTCTAAGAATTTTCTTTCAATCACTTCCGCTGTGCGTCATTCCGTCGTCGTCTACAATTCTTTTTCTCACTCAAATATGAATGCACTTTGAAATCAAGACTACTACACATCTTAGTCCGTCACTTAACCTTAATCACTAGCTTTTTAATTTTGAGAAAACTTAATCGCTAGCTTTTGATATATCTATATCTATATAATACATATATAAAGTAATGTCTTGTACTATACAAAAAAAAAACTTATGTATGTTTGATCGAAAGAACAAGCGGGAGGGATTTTTTGTTTCGCGTTCTCCACAACAAAGGTAATCTTAATTCTTGACGAGTTCCCTTTTACAGTTTGCATTTTGGTCATCATATCATTGTATTCAACACAACCCCGGAGCTTTAAATGATCATAGGCCCACCATAAAAAGTGGTAGCTTTGAGTGGATGGCACTCCATACCCTCGTGGACCCACTCAGTAATTAATGAAAACAATTATTGCACACAATATCTGTACTACAAACTCGTACACCTCAAACATAAAGTGCTACAATTAATTTGTTCAAAAAAAAACATGTTATAAAATATGTATTATATATGTTTGTATGTCATTGTTATACATACTAAACACACTACTATATTGTATTCCATCTTATTATATATATGTTGAAAAGTGAAATGAAAAGTGGATAAAAACTGGGTATGAAGTCCGACCGGAGTTCTCACCGGCCGACTTCCCCCTCACCGGAATTTCACCGGAAAAACTCTTCTCCCTTCAATCTTCTCCTTCTATCCCTTTTATTTACAACAAAACAAACATAATTGCTAGTACAAATTAGTAAGAACTGGAACAGGTACAGAGGGAAAAGGAGGATTGATGGGTAATTTGCGAAAGAGAAAAAAAAGAAAAAAGAAAAAAGAAAAGGATTGGTTTGCCAGTTTTTTAGAGTTGGTAAACACCGTAAGTGCGGGCCCCCAGCTCCGTCTTTAATTAGTAACCCCAACGGTGAGGAATAAGTAACTGTGGGGGAGGAGCATCACATCACATGAGCATCACATGCATGGAATCTAGCTAGGTACCATCAAGCTAGTAATAGTAAGTACATGATGCAAAAATTGGTAAATGGCCCCCATCCTCGTGTCTAATCGCAGGAAAAACTTTTGCATCAATCCTAGCTAGCTCGTTAACTTTTACAGATTATTTAGCACTTTATTGGTACCTTTTGGCGTTCTCCACTCTATCACCATCCACTACTACTACTTACTTTCTGCGTCACCACCCCACCAGTGAGAAGCCGTAGAACATGGAATGGAATGTGATACTTTTACTACAGTTGATGACTTCCCGCCAAGCCGCACCCCTCGAGATATTTTCTTTACGAGCTACCTATATAAATATATATCCATACATTTTCCTAAATTTTAAAATCGAAAAACATCTGTTGTTGTTCTAAAAAGAAGAGAAAAAACTGTTGTTTTGATTGGTTCGGTACTTTGGTTTTCCAAAATCCAAGAGTTGGTGTCCTTAATTTCTTGCAAAAAAACCCAACATCGTAACTACTACTTTGCCTCCTCAAACATCAAACCAACCAACAAGTACACTTGGTGCCCTCCTATAAATATGTCCTCCTTCTTCCCACTCTCTCTATTACTACCACTCTTATATATGTAATCCTGATCCTGAGTTCTGTGTATTAATGTATCAAAGAATACATTAATAAGAGGGGCGGGCTTTCTTCATTTGTGCAGTTATTTGCGGTTCTTTTTTCTTTTTCTTTTTCTTTTTGGGTCTCAGTTCTGTTTCTTTGAAAGATGACGGTGGGTGCAGCGATATCAGTGGGTGACGGGAAGTTGATGGTGTTGGGGAATGCTGTGTTGCATGATGTCTGTGATAACATAGAGATCACTCCGGCTTCTTCCGATGCTTCCGTCAATGGGGCTTTCATCGGAGTCCGATCTGATCAAGTTGGCTCCCGCCGGGTCTTCCCCATTGGAAAGCTCAAGTATGTCTGTCTTTTCTCTTCGTTTATTCCGTTCCTTCTTTATGGTTTCCTCTTATCTGTTTGGTTGGTTTTTTTTTCTTTTGGGGGGTTTTCTACACTTCACTTTGATGGTGGGTTGGTGTCAATTATTATTTTGACCAACGTTCGTTGATTTTTCTCTTCAGGGGGTTGCGTTTCATGTGTGTTTTCCGGTTCAAGTTATGGTGGATGACGCAGAGGATGGGAACCTGTGGTCAAGACATTCCGTTTGAGACGCAGTTTCTGATTGTTGAAGCACGCGATGGTTCCAATTTTGATAGTGGAAGCCAATCTGGAGACCACCAAACTGCATTGTACACTGTGTTCTTGCCCATCCTTGAGGGGGATTTCAGGGCTGTTCTTCAGGGGAATGAAAGGAATGAATTGGAGATATGCTTGGAAAGTGGTATATGGCAAATTTACTTAAATGTTAAATGATGCTGCCTTTTGATTGATGGTATATCAACTCTATATATGTTGAAGAAACTTTGACAGATGATCAATTTCTGATGGTTTTACAGGGGATCCTGCTGTCGATGAATTCGAGGGCAGTCATTTAGTTTTTGTGGCGGCTGGGCCTGATCCTTTTGACGTCATCACAAATGCAGTGAAGTAAGTTACTGAGCACTAAATTTCTGTCATCATTAATTTCTGTTTATTATTTCCATCTCTGGATGGAGATCAATCATATTTGGTCCTCAAGAATATACAGGGTGAATCAAATTGGATTGTTATCAATAATATTTTTGCTAATTTGCCGCTGTTTCTTTCATAACACTTCTAACGCATGCTTATACCCAATCATTCAGAAGTGTTGAGAGACATTTGCAAACATTTTCTCATCGTGAGAGGAAGAAGGTACACTTAAATCTTCACAACATTTACTTTGTTCAAGAAGTACCACTTCTGGTGATTTTAGTTAGCTTAATAATTATATGATTTTGAGTGCCTCATCCTTTGTGGTTCAGATGCCAGACATGCTGAACTGGTTTGGCTGGTGTACATGGGATGCTTTTTATACTGAGGTCAATGCGCAGGGTGTGAAGCAAGGATTGGAGAGGTATTCGATTTTTTTTTTTCTTTTAAGTTAATTTCATAAGCTTATGGTACCTGAACATCTCAGATTCATACCAACCGGGGTCATTCTTACAGCTTCGAAAAGGGTGGAATTCCTCCAAAACTTGTTATAATTGATGATGGATGGCAATCAGTTGGAATGGATCCCACTAGTACTGGGACTGATGCTGATAATTCAGCCAAGTAAGCTCGTGACATATTGAATCTGAAATTCTTGCTTTGCTTCTATGCCTTTTGTTTTTTTTACAATTGACCAAGTCCTCTGTTTTCTTCTTATCCATCAGCTTTGCCAACAGATTAACCAATATAAAAGAGAACCACAAATTCCAGAAAAATGGGAAAGAGGGTCATCGAGCAGAGGATCCGGCTTTGGGTATTCGACACATTGTCAATGAAATAAAAGAGCAACATGATCTGAAGTATGGCTTTTTGTATTAAATTCATGTGCCTCGTCTTCGACAGGATCAATCTTTAATGCTAGCCACTTATACGCTGAGCTTTGTGAACCTGTAGGTATGTCTATGTGTGGCATGCAATAACAGGATACTGGGGAGGGGTTAGACCTGGTGTCACTGGGATGGAACACTATGAATCCAAGATGACATACCCCGTTTCATCTCCCGGAGTGGAATCAAATGAGCACTGTGATGCTTTGAAAAGCATTACCACCAATGGACTTGGACTTGTGAACCCAGAGAAAGTTTTCAACTTTTACAATGAACTTCATTCTTATCTCGCATCCGCTGGCGTAGATGGTGTAAAGGTTGACGTTCAGAATATTCTTGAAACTCTTGGGGCAGGCCATGGTGGAAGAGTGAAACTTGCTAGGAAGTACCACCAGGCGTTGGAGGCTTCAATTTCTAGAAACTTCCGTGACAATGGAATTATTTATTGTATGAGTCACAACACTGATGGTTTGTACAGGTAGAGATCTTTTCTACTCTATGATTAAGAATGTTTCAACATTTATGAGTTGGTCTGACACAATTTCATCTATGCAGTGCAAAGAGGTCAGCTGTTATAAGGGCATCAGATGATTTCTGGCCCAGAGATCCCGCATCACACACAATTCATATTGCATCGGTTGCTTACAACACCATTTTTCTTGGGGAATTTATGCAACCAGATTGGGACATGTTCCATGTAAGCTAATCGATCTTCACTTTTTTTGCTCAAAACTGCCAAGACATTTGATACTAAATAAATCTTGAAACTGTTTCTTATGGCAGAGCCTACACCCAATGGCTGAATACCACGGAGCAGCTCGTGCCGTAGGAGGATGTGCCATTTATGTCAGGTGGAATTTTCTCCACGACCAGATGTTGGTTCTTACTTTTTAAGCCATTTTAATGTTTGATTTTTACTCATATTACATCCATATTGCAGCGACAAACCTGGACAGCACGACTTCAATCTGCTGAAGAAACTTGTACTTCCTGATGGTTCCATATTGAGGGCAAAACTTCCAGGAAGACCAACGAGGGATTGTCTATTCTCTGATCCTGCCAGAGATGGAAAAACGTAATGTCTTGGATCATACATTTAAAATTTTGTGAAATGTGTATACCATCCTGTTCCCTAACACAGAATCAACATTGTGCAGTCTCCTGAAGATATGGAATCTAAACGATTTCACCGGAGTCATTGGGGTGTTCAATTGTCAGGGAGCTGGTTGGTGTCGGGTAGGAAAGACGAACCTTATCCATGACGAAAAGCCTGGAACAATCACTGGTTATGTAAGGGCTAAAGACGTTCATTACCTTCCTAAAGTAGCTGATGATGGATGGACTGGGGACAGTATACTATACTCCCATCTTGCTGGTAAGTTTTTAATGAGACTTGCGGTTTGTTTGTTGATACAACTCACTCTGCACTCTGCTGCAAATGATTTGAATACAATGGCTTAATTTTGCAGGAGAGATGATTTATCTTCCCAAGGATACAACTATGCCAGTTACATTGAAATCCCGGGAATATGAAGTTTTCACAGTGGTTCCAGTGAAGGAAATTGGCAATGGGGTCAAGTTTGCTCCTGTGGGGCTAATTAAGATGTTCAATTCAGGAGGCGCCATCAAGGAGTTGAAATATGACTGTGAAGGAAGTGCAACTGTTGGCATCAGAGTTCGTGGCTGCGGCCAGTTTGGTGCATATTCATCTGCTCGACCTAAAAGGATCGAAGTTGATTCCAAGGAAGTCGAATTTGGGTATGATGAAGTGTCTGGTTTCATAACCCTTGACCTGAGAGTTCCAGACCAAGAGTTGTATCAATGGAACGTGACAGTACAACTGTAGAGTATGGAGTTTAATTCTTAACCTGGTGGCAGTAGGAGGTCTGCTGGATTGCCAACAGGAAGCTTTAGTGGCAACTTTCTGCTGTATGTAGATTCCGAAGGAAAAAAGAAAAAGACAAGAGAACTTCAAGTTGTAAACTCGGTTCCATCTTTACTAATTTGGTCAAAATTGATGCTGCACTTGTTGTTGACATTCAAAAGCGACCTGCTGTAATTTTGGAATTAAACGTGAAGTGCAGTAAATCTTCAGGCCATATCGATTTTCACAGGAGTTATGTTTATGGTCTTTTAGTATGATTTTCTGCTGTGAATGCAGCGGAGTTGAAAACTGGGGTTGGATCATGGAATAATATTATATTATTTATAGAAAAGTTAATCATGAAAAAGTTAAAAATTACAATGTTATTTTGAAGTACAAATTTTTCTTGAAATATAAGAATTGAGATACGTGATAATGATAAAATAACTTCAGAAAAATGTCTTAAAATTCTGATAAACTTCTGACTTTCAGTAAATTTTTTTTACAACAAAAGAAGACGACAAGGAATTGAAAGAAATTGATGTGGCAACAAATTTTTTAATTAGAGACTTCTAACTCTAAAGTTTGTTTGGGAATACATAGGGAAAGGGAAGGGAGAGGAATGGATGGGATGGGATGGGAAGGGAAGGAATGGGAATGGTGATGAGAGAAAAATTTTAACTTTAATTTGTTTGGATATCTATTATATATATTTAAAGCTAAATCCCTCACCAGGTTTTGACACATAGGATTTTTAGAGTCTTACTTTTCTGCCATGTGTAGGTTTTGAGGTCTTTGTTTTTTGCCATGTGGAGGGTTCTAGGTGTTGTTTGATTGGCCCTTATTTTTATTATAATTATCTCAATTAGAGTTAAGGAAAAACCTAATTATACACGATCAGAGTTTTTAGCAAGATTAGTACTCTCCACGATCAGATTTTTTTTTAATGATACAGTCATAATTATACTACACTTTTAGCAATATGAGTTACTCATTCATTTTGTTCCAATTTTTTAAAGGAAAATTTTCATAATTATCCCAATCAGAGTATGGGAAAAAACCAACTCATTGATTTTGTTCCAGTTTTTTTAAAAAAATAAATTATCAGAATTAGTAAAAAAACGTAAACACTCCGTGTTCAGAATAAAAAGACCTTTAACTCATTCATTTTGTTTTATTATATATATTTAAAGCTGAATCCCTCACCAGGTTTTGATACATAGGATTTTTAGAGTATTGTTTTTCTGCCATGTGTAGGTTTTGAGGTCTTTGTTTTTTGCCATGTGGAGGGTTCTAGGTGTTGTTTGATTGGCCCTTATTTTCATTATAATTATCCCAATTAAAGTTAAGGAAAAACCTAATTATACACGATCAGATTTTTTAGCAAGATTAGTACTCTCCACGATCAGATTTTTTTTTGAATGATACAGTCCTAATTATACTACACTTTTAGCAATATGAGTTACTCATTCATTTTGTTCCAATTTTTTAAAGGAAAATTTTCATAATTATCCCAATCAGAGTATGGGAAAAAACCAACTCATTGATTTTGTTCCGGTTTTTTTTAAAAAAAATAAATTATCAGAATTAGTAAAAAAAACGTAAACACTCCATGTTCAGAATAAAAAGACCTTTAACTCATTCATTTTGTTCCGATTCAAATCAAAGAAAAGATACAAAAAAAACCTCCATGATTAGCAATTTTGAATATAAATTAGTAAAACAATTCATCCAAAGCTAAATTTGTACGGTTTTTTTTAGCAAGATTAGTACTCTCCACCATAGAATTTTTTTTTAATGATACAGTCCTAATTCATTCAAAGCTAATTTTGTACGGTTTCTTTTAGCAAGATTAGTACTCTCCACCGTTTTTTTTTTCATGATACAGTCCTAATTATACTACACGTTTAGCAAGATGAGTTAAGGTAAAACCTTTAACTCATTGATTTTGTTCCGAAACAATTCATCCAAAGCTAAATTTGTACCGTTTAAAAGATACTGAGATTAGATTAAAAAGAAGTTAAACCCTCCAGGATCAGATTGAAAAAAGTTAAACTCTCTATGAGATCAGATTAAAAAAAAACTTTAGCCCATTTATTTTGTTCCGATTTTTTAAAAAATAAATTTAATTGATAATTTTTAAACTCTTATCTCTAAATATTTATAAATACAGGTACAGGTTTTGTTTTTGATACTGTTTCTTTTCCATTTATTCTTCTCTGTTTTCATACTTTTTTTAGCTTGCAGTACGTACTAATCTTATTCTCTTTTTTTTTTGTTCTCTATACAATACTATTTTGGTTTTTAAGTTCCTGTATCTAATACAGTTTCTTTGAAGAAACAAAAAACTGTAATCACAGAGAGAAATTCGGATGTTAGTACATTGATGTACGGATACAGTTTCTGTGTTTTACAGTTTCTTTACAATTGTTTTTTGTTTTTTAAGTTTCTGCTCATACAGTTTCTTTTCAGAAACAAAGAAGTGAAAACACACTGAGAAATCCGAATGTCAGTACAATGAAATCTGGATACAGTTCCTGTGTTTTATAGTTTCTTTATAATTCTATTTTGTCTATTTTGTTTTAAAATTTTGTGTGTCTCATATGGTTTCTTTTGAGAAAAAAAAAATTGAAAACACACAGAGAAAATCCAGATGTCACTACAATGAAATTCGGATACAGTTTCTTTTCAGTTTCTTTTCAATTCTACTTTGATTTTTAAGTATTTATGTCTGTGAAAAATTTAATTTCCTTTTTATATTTTCTATTTGTATTGTATTTGTTTTTTTCCCCTCATTTCTAATCTATTATTTTTCCCTTCCATTGCATTATTTTTTTTACCAATATTTTATATTATTTTCCAGTTTTTTGGCATTATGTTGGTTTTTTTAATTTCCTTGAATTTAATATTTTTTCCTATTTTCTTTTACATTGCATTAGTTTTTAAAAATTATCCAGTATTCTATATTTTTTTCCATTTTTTTGGCATTGTGTTAATTTCTTCCAATTTTCTTGAATTAAATATTATTTTCCTGTGTTAGTTTTCTGTTTTTCAGTTTCCTTTTTTTTTTCTTTCTTTCAGTATGAATGTTAGTAAGTATTAATATTTTTAAGAATTTATATAAAAGAAAACCCTTTTTTGTGTTACACTTTAATTGTATATTTAAATTTGTATAATATATTATTTTTTCCAAGAGAATGAATATTCATACATTGGATGAATTGACCCCTGACAAGGATTCATTGACAATTCAAGTTAGGGTTTCAAGGATGTGGGAGTCTTTGAATACCAAATTACAAATTCTTCTTATCAGTTTAGATTTGGTTCTAATTGATTCAAAGGTATATTTGTTTTTATTTTTTCCATTATTATTTAATTTTCACGAAATTTTTATAAAAATAATGACGGCAATATTAATTTCCATTGGATTTTTTTTTTATTTTTTTATTTTTATTATATTTCCTTTACATTGTATTAGTCTTTTTAAATTTTCTAGTATTATTTACATTTTTATATTTTTTGTTTGTATTTTATTTGTTTTTTTCCTCATTTATAATATATATTTTTTCCCCTTCAATTACATTTGTTTTTCTACAGTATTACATATTATTTTCCAATTTTTTGGAATTATGTTGGTTTTTTCGATTTTCCTGAATTTAATTTTTTTGCTTTTTTATTTTACATTGCATTAGTTTAATTTTTGTTAATTTGGAATGTAAACTTGGTATTATATTTTTGGTATTATATTTTTGGCATTATATTTTTGGTATTAAACACATGTTCAATTTTTTGGTATTATATTTTTTGCTTTTTTTATTTTACATTACATTGAATTAAATATTATTTTCCTGTTTGTTATACATTGTGTTAGTTTTTTCCCAGAATATTATGTTATATTTTTATTCTTCGGCATTGTTTTTTTTTTTTAATTTTGTTGAATATTTTCAAAAACAAAATCATGGTAATATTACCTATTGTTGTATTTGTTTTTTTCAGATTAATATAATATTTTTTCTCTTTTTTTCATTTTATTGTTTTTGTGTTACAAATTTTCCATAATTATTTATTACTTTCATGCTTTAATTTTTTTGTCATTGTGTTTGTTTTTTAAATATTCCAGATTTGTTCATTATTTTCCTACTTTTTTTTTGGCATTGTGTTTTTTTCAGGTTTATAATATATTTTTTCCTTCCATTGTGATAGTTTTCTAATTTTTCTAAAATATATGAGATTTTATTTGATATTAAAAATTAAATATTAAGTAGTGTAAGTATTAAAATAAAAAATATTACATGCCACTTAAATTTTCAGCAATTAAAAAAATTTAAATTAATTTTTTTTTGCTTTTATTTTTTTGGCATTGTTTGTGTTTTCTTAGTTCCCCTAATTCGTTTACTATTTTCATTTTTTTTTAGGCTATTGTGTTAGTTTTCTTTATTATTTGGATTATATATAATTTAATTTTTTTTGCATTGTGTTTTTTTAAAAATAAATCTGATTTATTTATATTAATATTTTTTATAACATTTTTGTAACAGCCCGGGTAAAATTTGGATTTTTACCGGGACTGTTAAAGTCGTTATACAGTGATTTACCGAATGAATTAATCTTGGGTAATTAATTCAAGGTAAATCGGGAGTCGTTTTTCGAAACCGAGAGTTTTCCCGCGCTCGGGAGTATCTTTTTAACTAACCGAGCCTCGGTTTTCAGTTCCGAGACTTGGACGATGCTCAGGAGAATTAATCGGATTTTCCGAGCCCAAGTCATATTTTTGGACTCGGGACCGGAAATTACGGTTATGCCCGTTCTCTTCCCTTTTCTTCTTTTCTTTCCTTCTTTTCTTTTTTCTCTTTTCCTCTTTTCTCCTTTTTCTTTTCTTCTCCTTCCCCTTTTCTTTCAGCCGTCGGCCTCCCTTTTTTTTCTTTTCTTTCTCGTGAATAGCCGGCCCCTCCCATCTTTCCTTCTCTTTTGTTTTTTTTCTCTTCTCTTTTATCTTCTCTTCCCACACCTTTTCTCCCGTGACCACTGACCCCTCCCACCTTTCCTTGTTTTCTTCTCCATTTACTCCCTTACTTCTTCACCGGCTCCATATCTCCAATCCCACACATCTCTTCGCCTTCTCCTTCCCCTCAATCCATCGTCGTCCCTCTCTCTTCCTCTGCTGCCGCCTGGATTCGTCACTGCAACCAGTAGCCCTTCATCCCCGCCCTTGCTCCTTCTCCATCTTCCCCTGACCGTCGCCGCCGCTGTAACCAGGAAGACACCACCGGAGGTCCGAGCTCGTGCAACCGCCGTGAACAGAAGGGCAGACCTCTCCTCCCTCACTCTGTTCCATGTCCCGTCAGCAGCCACGTGACACCGCGCCCGTCTCTTTGCCTCTGTCTCGCCGAACCATTGCCTTGCCCCAGCCTACAGACGCCGTCGTCAGCCGTGCCGAGCTCGACGCCACCGAGGAGAGACCGCGACGCTGTGGTCGTCTATGCCTTCCATCGATCCCTCTTCCTCTTCCTTCCCTCCTTCACCGAGACGACGCCTAGGCTGGGTGAGTCTTGGCCGTGTCTTCCTCTCCCTTCTCTTTTCTTGGTTAACAAAGGTTGTGGCTAACTTGATTCAATTGTTGCTTGTGGGTCTGTGTTGGTGTTTGTCAAATTGATGGGTTCTGAGACGGTGGATGGCGTTGATGCCGGAGCTGTGGTTCTGGTCAGGGGGTTGTGGTGTTAGATACGGTGGTTTGGAGGCATGATCTGTGGTGACGAACAGTGAACGGTAGCAAGGAGGTAGTCGTGAACAGTATCTGCGCATGTTGACAGTGTTGGGGTCTGCGGTGAACAGTAGCAGCCGGAATCCGGCGAGTTTCCGGTGTCCCGGGAATTTCCCGGCGAGACCCGGGCAACTCCGGTGTGAACAGTGCGTTCCTCAAGAAGCGGAACTCGGTGGACGGGTTACTTCGGTAATTCCTTGGACTTGTTTATACCATGAGCTCGGGTTTGGGTTCGGTTGCACAACGGACTCGAAAACGGGCCGAACGTGCAGAGGCCCATACTACCGTGACATATATATGTATTTGACGGACCTAATAACGAAACCGATGGATAAGTTAAAAATGAGGATGTAATATATAATTAAGCGAAAAACGATTTAAACTATGGATTAAGAACGATAATTATCCTCGGATATGTACACTAAAAATCCAATATATATATAACCCGCATAACTTATTTTATGATCCTTTCACATTTGGCTGATTTACTATATCTTCTGATGGGTCTAGTACTTAACATCTTAAATATTATTATATACAGGATGTGAATTGTTAACGTAAAAAATTGTATTACTGTGATGATTAAATATTATACATTTGATACATTATACCGAATATATTTATCTATTTAGTCATTATAAGCTATACTAATTATGATATGTATGAGTTTTTACCTATTAAATTATTAAATGAGTTATTGTATTATTAATACACCTGCCGAGCATATGGTTATCGATTATATTAGTTTTTTCGTATTTATAAATATAAGTTCCTACAACGTTATGCTAAAATTATATTTATACCATGTACCAGCTATGTTAACTTATTACTGATGGAATTATTCCTATTAATAATATAATCACCGAATATATTATTTGTATGTCTATTTGACGTATTCATAGCTTCTACTAATTTATAACCAATGTTTACCAAGTGAATACGCATTTATTAATATTATTTCAACGGGAGTAATTGCTCTAAGGAATATTATTTACTTCATAAAATTATATAGGCCACGAGTGTTATACGGGTTAAAAATTATTTTACAATCGTAAAAGCAATGTTTAATGGGAACAGTTTTGAAACAACGATAATGATGATAATTGTGGACAAGCCGAATAATAAAATTAACCTCATGCATTGCACTCTTTGATGTGCATTAAAAGTGATTGTCTGTGTTGGCATCGTATAGGGACAGACAAAGCCATATGGATTATGTGCCGATTTCAGAGATACATCAGGTGAGGATGGATAACCTTAGATATGTGCCTGTAGTACTGTGTTTGCTTTGTTGTTTGATTGAACTGCTGAATTGATTATTGTCTGTTATTTGGTTGTTGTGCAATATGATGATGCTATTGTCGGATTATGTTTAAATTCGTGAAAGCTATGTCGAATTGTGCTGAACTGTTAAGCTGTGGTTAATTGATGCTATGAGTCAGATGTCGAGTTGTTCTGTGAGATAATCTGGAATAATGGAAAAGTTGGATAATTGAGATTGAGTAAAGGAATTGGAATCGATTTTGAGATGATGATATAATTGTCACTTGGAAAGTAGTGGTACGACTAGATGGTTAGAGACTAGTTCTGTGGTGTCATGGCCGGTGGGTTGGTTGATTGGGGTGTTGACCCCGGATTTGTGATATTGGGATGTTGATCCCGGATTTGTGATATTGGGATGTTGATCCCGGATTTGTGATATTGGGATGTTGATCCCGGATTTGTGATATGGGGATGTTGATCC
>JAKUCV010006254.1:0-13715 GCA_028386065.3 Turnera subulata
ACTCCATTTCTCATATGAAGCATCTTCAATGGAGGGCTCCTTAATTTTTCCAGTTAAGTAACCCAACTTGCCACGACCAGCCACAAAAGTCTCAACAACTTGTGACCAAAGGGAGTAATTTGAACCATTGAGTTTCACACCATAGGGTATTGCAACAGGTTCTGGTACAAGGCTTGTTGCATGTGTGTGAGACATCACATGTATTTTTGTGGTAGGGATAATAGTTCCTGAACTAGGAGGTAACTCACTCATGTTATTGAGAAACTAGGGAAGCAATAAGAAGAGAATAACAAAATAGACAGAGAACCTGCTCCGCTACCAACTCAAACAAGATAGATGGGTTTAAGGATATGTTATTCATCTCAAAAGGAGGCTGTATTTATAGTACAAAGTAGATACTATACAAGGAAAATATTCACAATCACTACAATCACTCACAATCTCTCTAATTACTCTCAATTACTCTAATTTCTCACTAATTAATCTAATTCCTACAATCACTCCTAAATTATATTTACAAACCATAATTTGTGTCATAACTCACGCCAACAATTTCCCATCCGATTAATATTCTTCTACTTAAAGTGGGTGCATAAATAAAAGAAAAGCTCCTTGCCATGAAGGAGATTTAACAAGCCTAATATTCCATGAAGCACATGTCCTTATTTAGTTTCACTCTTAGATATCTATTATTATCTTTCTATTTTTGCTTACAATCCCCACGAAAACATATTTATATTTTTAGATGTTAAATTGACTTGATCAATAATATAAATAAGAAAAAATTGTTACATTTCTGAGGCTCACCCATTATAATTAGGTGCCCGACTCGGGTTAAATCCGAATTAGTGAGATAAAACTTCGCATATCCTATGGAGAAAAAAAAAAAAATCTCACATTTCCAATCTATTGCCGACCCAGGTAGAGAGGTGGAGATCACCGTCAACATAGCGGGTTTTCTAGTGGCCAGTAAGCTTGGGCTTCAAACTGAAAACTTATGTTGGGCTGGCCCCATAATGGTTGATGTTGCTCTGCCCTGTTGGAGCCGTATAGGAGAAAAGCTCATGCCTTGCCCAAAAACCATATTGTTTAACGTAACGAGCCTAATGGGACGCACATCTGCCCGCTGCCTTCTGTATGGCCTCGCATGGTAACGGCTCAAAAATCATGGGCTCATCAGTAAGTGTCTTTTTTTTTTATTGTAGGCCCGATGCATGTCATAAAGGGTACCAAGAGAAGTAATTTCCTGCCATTTTTTCCTTTTTTTAAAAAAAACCCAAGGTCCTGCTGTTCAAAAACCATGGAAACACAAAGATTGATGTTGTTATAATGAAGTGTGATGATATTGTTGTAATGAGTAACAAATGAATTCTCTTTCAATTAAGGATGTGCTTTATGATATAAATAATTTTTTTTTGGTAACCGGCATTGTTTACTAGATTACATATGATCTATCTTCAAGAATCATTTGGCGGGCAACTTCAAACTTTTTTTTTGCGTGGATGGATCACACTACCAGAGTCGTCCTCCTTTGGGAATTTTTATCATTACGTGAAGTCCTACATGTGGCCCATGCCATGTATTCCTAGCTAGAATTGTCAGATAGCTACTTCTTTCCGTTTTTTCCCCAGTGACTTATATGGCGACACTTACTTTATGAATACAAGGGTACTGCACAATACAACCACAACCTTGCTTGAGTTACAAATTTCCATCGAATAAAGCTTGCTATCATGTTTGAATGCAAACAAGTCATGATTAGGTTTGGGTTTCTTTCTGTTCATTGTGCGTCAATGTTAGTTATAGCAATACAATTCCTCAATGTCATCTTCCACGTTTTTGACCAGAACTGCTCCATCAATAAAGTGTTGCTTACGGTCGGGAAGGATAATAATTGTAATTGGAACACTCTTATACAAGAAGGCGATCAAAATGAACATGAAATTTCAGGCTAGGGACCCTTCCTGATTGACATCATACATTCTCACAAATTTGTTCATTGATCTTCATTTATCACCATCTGATATCTATAGACGGTATGATTCAGGACAAAAATTTAATTTAGTTTTGTTGCTTTTCACTCTCTGGAATTTTCACGCATCACTAACCAAAAACAGTGTATCCCATAATAATAATAATAGTAATTCTTCGGCTGTTAGTCCATAATTTCAGCTATTTCAAAACAAAGTCAACGTTTATTGAGGAACCTGCTACTGATGAGGTGTTATGTTATGTCTCCCAGTATATACTAGTAGTATTATTACACCAGTAAATCTTGATTTCTCTTCTTTTTTGGAAGATTTTACAATGATTCCATTTGACACCTCGAAAATCGCCTAGAAACTGGATATCATTTTCTTATTGTGAATTAAAAATCTATTCATCATCAGTGAAGGCACGAGTTTCTGAACAAAACAAATTCCAATTTTTTGCCCGGTAAAAAAAGAAATAATAAAAGGTGGCAATGATGTTAACATTAAATTGACAGCCCGGTCACCTTGCGCGACTAATAATGCATGTGAATTGTGAAGTCACCTTCATCTACCGCAAAAGTCGCGTAGTAAATACAATCTTTTCCATATCCAGAGACAAGGACATGGGGGTTCTGCTCGAGAATCAACCACCGGAGTCAGACATGTTTCAATGCAAGTTCAGACATTTTTCAAAGTAAAAAGCTAAAAGACAAAACCTTTCGGGGCCAATCGTACAGTAGCGTACATACTGTAGTATCCATACTCGCCACATAGGACTGCCATGTCCCTTTTTTATAGCCGTGTTTGTTCCAAGGCGTGCTAACAAAAGAGAGTGCAAGAATTTGAACACAAGGTAGTAACTAGTAGTAAGTAGTAGTAGAGTACTTTCTTTCACCTACCTTTGAGAGTTTTGATTTGAATGCCATGTTTGAATCTTATTGGACAACGGCTACTGCTTTCTTTTCGCACAACTTTCTATAACCCACTTTCAAAAAGACTCCACCTTTCGCTCTTCCCTTAAAATATTGTAGAAAAATAGCTCTCCCATCTCTCTGGTCCTTCAAATTATTACTGCTATTTCTGTTTTGTAATGGTCATTATTGTCTCGGCTTCTTCAATCTCTCTCTCTCTCTCTGCTTTGCAGCATAGTTTGCTTGAGACAGTGTAGAGACTAGAGAGTAGTATTACTACATTGTGGTGTGGTCTTGATCTTGTTCAAAACCAAGTCCAGAGAAAAAACAGGGAGAAGGAAGCTCATCTTTAGAAGCTGAAATGAAATGGGCTGTGTTTGTTTTGGTCTTGTCAGTAATTCCTGCCGTCTCTCTAGCTCTCACGGAAGATGGTAAGAGAAAGAAACCCATTTCTTTTTATGTTTCATGTGCTGCTCTTTCCCCTTATTCTCTTTTTTTCTTTAGTTTTTTTTCCATCTCTAAACTTTCCTTCTGTTGGAAGATCAAATGAAAGTTAAAAGACTAGATCTTTCTGCTTTGTGCTAATCGAATACTCATTTTTCTTCACAAGGTTTGGCGTTGTTGGAATTAAAGAGCGCATTGAATGATACCAGGAATGTCCTTAGCAACTGGCAAGCTACTGATGATACTCCTTGCAAATGGACTGGAATTGCTTGCTACCCACAAGACCAAAGAGTGAGCTCAATGTATGTTATACTGTTTTAGTGTTGTCTCCCATTGATGTACTCTTTGTGTACTGTAAAGTTTCTTTGCTTGTTTAATATTTAAGTTGTTTTTTTTGGATTCTCCAGAAACCTGCCTTATATGCAATTGGGAGGTATTATATCTCCAAGCATTGGGAAACTTACTAGACTGCAAAGACTGTGAGTTCACTTCCCCTATTTTGCTTTCTAGGTCATTGAAGAACAGGAAATTGGTTAAACATCTCTAATTTCGTTTCAATTTTTCTTTCACTATTTTGATACAACAGGGCACTTCACCAAAACAGCCTGCATGGGATCATTCCTAACGAGATTACCAACTGTACAGCGCTTAAAGCCATGTAATTTGAAACAGAATTTTCTTCTTTTTTCCTGTTTTTTTTTTCTCCTATTTAGTCACATTTGATAGGCCCCTTTGTTTGATTCGCAATTGATTCTGTATGCAGCTATCTGAGAGCTAATTATCTCCAAGGAGGAATACCAGCAAGTATTGGGAACCTTTCTCATCTCACTATCCTGTAAAATTCTTTAGCCTTTTCCTTTTACTTTGATAGAATGTTGCTTGTTCATCTATTAGTGTGATGATATTCCTTGTAGAGCTAATTTTATAGTCCTCATTCTTCGTATTTCCATGTGTTCTAATTATCGGTTTCAGAGATCTGTCAAGCAATTTACTAAAGGGTGCTATACCTTCTGCTGTTGGACGCCTTACACATTTGCGCCACTTGTAAGTTTCATTACCAAAATTCGGATTTGGATTTGCAATAATATTTGCCAATTTCTCAAATTCTGCAATCTTTTCATCAGGAATTTGTCCACCAATTTTTTCTCTGGGGAAATACCTGATTTTGGAGCTCTAAGCACTTTTGGGAACATCTCGTGAGTGCTATTAACAACACTGGCTAGTTCAAATTTATATTTTGACTTTGATTCTGCATGAAAATTGAAGGCAGACTAGTACATGCTCATTGTTTCTGATTTGCTATGTTGCTGATCATTATTTAGCCCCCAAACCTATAGGCAAATGGCTTAGATATAAAGTAAGATTCTTACAATTTCCTCTACAACATTATTGCTAGACTTTGTCTTGAAAGCGCAAGGCTCTTAAGATCACAATGGCGCTCACTTGCACTGGTTGTCTTTCAGACAGTAATGGACTGCTAGCAAGCCATAGGAGATTCAAAATATGTATACTCGTATTTGTAGGCCATTAAAGAAGCTATCACTACTGTTATCCACATCTCCCTCCAGTCACACGATCTTGATACTTGTTCCATCACTTTTCATATGTTTTGTACTCCTTATCTTGAGTCTTGTCTAAACACTGCTTGCCTTATGGACAGATTCATTGGCAATTCAGACCTTTGTGGTAGACAAGTCCAGAAGCCATGCCGAACCTCTTTGGGATTTCCTGCTGTGCTACCACATGCTGCAAGTGATGAGGCAGCAGGCAAGTTTCACTTAGACCTCTTACAGAGATCGGATGCATGTACCTTTAAAGAAACAAGGAGCCAAATACGTTACTAATTTTGGGTATTTTGCAGTTCCTGCTAAACGATCCTCCCATTATGTTAAAGGAGTGCTGATTGGTGTAATGTCAACATTGGCCATTATGCTTGTTGTTCTCCTTGCTTTCCTCTGGATTTGCATGCTATCAAAGAAGGAAAGAGCTGTCAAGAAATACACAGAAGTCAAAAAACAAGTCCATCAGGAAGCCAGTAGGCTCCATTTGCCCCTTCAATATGCTTTCTCTAATTTCATTTTTCTGTGCTTAGTCCTAAACCTTTGATTTTTTCTGCAGGCACAAAGCTTATTACTTTTCATGGTGACCTTCCCTACCCTTCATGTGAGATCATTGAGAAGCTGGAATCTCTTGATGAGGAGGATGTAGTAGGTTCTGGAGGTTTTGGCACTGTATATCGAATGGTCATGAATGATTGTGGAACATTTGCTGTTAAGAGAATTGATCGAAGTCGCGAAGGATCTGATCAAGTATTTGAGAGGGAGTTGGAGATCCTAGGTAGCATCAAGCACATAAATTTAGTAAACCTGAGAGGCTACTGCAGGCTTCCCATGTCAAAGCTTCTTATCTATGATTATCTGGCAATGGGAAGCTTAGATGATATTTTGCATGGTACGTCTGTTCTCTGCTGCCCTTCAGAAACGCAATGATAGTATAAAGGACCTAAGCAGTCAGTAGAACTCATGTTTTTGTTGGTTGCTTATATTTGTCCATAACTTGGAGAATTCTGTAGTATTTAAAAGGTCAAAGTCATTCATATAAGGAAAAAGAGAGGTTGAAATCATGATTATATAGGTAATATCTAACATTTTTTGTTATGCTCGTCTACGGTTGTTGATTTTCACAGTCTTGTTTCTTGTTTGGAAATACATATGGGATTCCCAGTACTCCCATTCTACTTTTTTCCTAATGTTTCATTTTCCACCAAATATGGTGCCTCTTTGCTAAATGTTTGTTACAACTACCTTTTGTTGCCTGTCCTTGTTGTTTGTGACTGCTGCATTCTCAATATAGGGTTGGTGGTTATGAATGACCCTGTGAACATCTGTTAGATTAGCTGATTTGCTATGTTTTCCACAATTTTCATGGTCTTACCACATACTCAGAACATGGCCAAGAAGAACGTCCATTAACCTGGAATGCTCGATTAAAAATAGCACTGGGATCAGCCCGGGGGCTTGCTTACCTGCACCATGACTGTTCTCCAAAGATAATTCATCGTGACATCAAGTCTAGCAATATTCTTCTTGATGAAAACTTGGAGCCCCATGTGTCTGACTTTGGTCTTGCAAAGCTTTTGGTCGATGAGGATGCACATGTCACAACTGTAGTTGCTGGCACTTTCGGTTATCTAGCACCAGGTGCGTGCTTTCTTCTATATCTTGCTGAGTTCCACTTTTACTTCTTCTTAAAAAGCATGTCTATGGGTTCTAGCAATACTGAGATTGTGGAAATTCTATCAAACATGACATCCATGTGTTAGTTTCTTAACACGTCATGCCGCCACTTTCTGGTAACATAAGACCCTGATGGCTTTGTTCTACAGAATTGGACATAGGTGGTTAGATTCTTTGAACTGATTAGCAGTCTAGAGTGGAAAAGATTGTGGTACTACATGCTTGAGTTATTTCTGCTAACGTAGCTTTACAATCATACTAGTTACACAAATAATAGCATGAAATGGGAGTGCCATTGCTACATCCTAAACTCCCCCGTTGCAGAAGAAAGTAGAACTACTTTCCCCAATAAAGCCTTTCACTTGGTTCATGTTGCACAAGTGTTCTTTCAGAACAATATGATAGACAACGCTGCTTAAAAAATGAACCGTGTCTCTACTTTGAGCAGAGTATCTACAAAGCGGGATTGCCACTGAGAAGTCGGATGTGTACAGCTTTGGAGTTCTCTTGCTGGAGCTTGTCACGGGGAAGAGACCTACTGATCCAACTTTTGTCAAAAGAGGCTTAAATGTTGTTGGCTGGGTAAGGTTTCACAGACTTAGCTCCTTCTTCAAGTTGCAATTGAATTATAATAGTATAGGTAAAGCTAGTGAAAAAAATGCAAGATAATGTTGTTGCCGTCTCATATAATTTTTTCTCAATCTACAAACAGATGAACACCCTGTTGCGAGAGAATCGGTTGGAAGATATAGTAGATAAAATGTGCAAAGATTCATGTATAGAGACGGTTGAAATAATCCTTGAGGTAGCAGCAAGATGCACTGATGCAAACCCAGAGGATCGGCCTACAATGAGCCAGGTATTGCAATTACTGGAGCAAGAACTTATGTCGCCTTGCCCGAGCGATTTCTACGAATCCCAGTCAGATTATTCCTGAATAAATCTGATCACAGCTTGTGAAATACTCATCCAATTAGATATATTTAATATCTTTTTTCTGCTTGCCTCTGCCTTTGGGGCCTGTAAATCCTTTTATCCACTGTGGGAGGTGCATTTTGTCCAGCAACTGCTACATTTATGCCGCAGCTCCCCTTCTCCACAAAGCTGGAAAGATGCCAGCTGCCTTGTTCAACGTAAATTACACTCCCCTTCCCCTTCTCCACAAAGCTGGAAAGATGCCAGCTGCCTTGTTCAACGTAAATTACACTGCTCTATGAGATCCCCAGATAGATAGTCCTTGTAGCTACTGCATTGAGTATTTTACAGACATTGACAGTTCTTTTTCAATGTTTATTGACGTCTAGAAGCAGGCCATTGCAATTCATCGAAGGTAGGTAAGTTTTGAAGTTTTTGATTTATTAAAAGTGGGACAAAGTCTGTGAACGTCTGAATAGATGCTTAATGTAAATTTTTGTCGTGTCCATAAAGTCAGACCATGGAGATGTTGAAGGGGTCTAACTAATTTGATAAGCCTATGTCATCTCGAGTGTATCCAATAGCATGTTGCAATTCGATAATGACAGAAGGATTATATGATTCCGTTCCATTGATTTTGTACATAAATGACAAAGAACAAGGGACATTAATCAAATTAAACAAATAATAAGGAATCAGCAACTAAAATATATAGTCCAATGTGGTAGGTAAGTATGAAGTTTTTGATTTATTATAAGGAAAGTCGGACAAAGTCTGTGAACGTCTAATAGATGCTTAACGTAAATTTTTGTCGTGTCCATAAAGTCAAAACATGGAGATGTTGAAGGGGTCATCTTGATAAGGAATCAGAACTAAAATGTATAGGCCAATGTGGAAGATGCCAGAACCAACGTCAGTGCAATAGATGGTGGATTATATAATCTCAGGTAACTTGAAAAGCAATTCACAACTAAATAGCACTTGCAACTCACAAACCTTTCAGAAATGGCAAACACCAAACCTGGCAAGAATAAACTAGAGGATAAGGTGGCCATAGTCACCGGGGGTGCAAGTGGCATTGGTGAGGCCACAGCCCTTCTTTTCGTGGAGAATGGTGCGCGTGCAGTTGTGATTGCAGACATCCAGGACGAGAAGGGGCAAAAACTAGCAGAATCCATCGGCAAAGACCGCTCCACCTTCATTCACTGCGATGTAACTGATGAGAACCAGGTCCAATCCCTTGTTGAATCCACTCTTCAGCTTTATGGGAAGCTAGATATCATGTTCTGCAATGCAGGAATATGTAGCCTAGGCAAGCAGACCGTCCTAGATTTCGACCCGGACTTGTATGAAAAACTTTTTGCAGTAAATGTTCGTGGTGTAGCACTAACTTTGAAGTATGCAGCACGGGCAATGGTGGAAGGAGGGGTAAAGGGTAGTATTATTTGCACGGCAAGCGTTGCTGCCAATTTGGGGGGAGACATTTACACAGACTATTCCATGTCGAAATGTGCAGTTCTTGGACTGGTGAAGTCAGCCAGTGTGCAGCTGGGTCCCCATGGGATAAGAGCGAATAGCATATCACCTGGGCCCGTGGCCACTCCATTGATGTCTAATGCAATGGGGATGAGTTTGGAGCAAGTCGAAAAAGCTTTCGAATCAACTTCTGCCCTGAAAGGGGTGTTGAAGGTGAAGCATGTGGCAAATGCTGTCCTGTTTCTTGCTTGTGAGGATTCTGAGTTTATCAATGGGCATAATCTGATTGTGGACGGTGGCTTCATCACACCTGGAAAATGATTTGCACACAGATTGTGCCGAAAACTGATACAAAGTGGTCCAATGTTGCATGATGTATGCTGTGTTGTTACTGTTCAAATAGTTAGCACTTGCAAACCGCTGCAAATTTGTGTAATCAAGCAACTAGCATTGCCTCAGAAGAGCGCTATGTAACTTGCATGTATTTTAGTGGTCATCTTTATCTTCTCTTGTCCGTAAGTAAGCCAAAGTAAGATTCAATACTTTAAGTTCTACGTCAACATTATACAACTGCCAACCATTCTATGACAAAGTTAAACCAAATAGATCTGTTCAAGTAATAATTCTGGCCAGTTTGGCTTGAAGAATGTAAGCATGTACAGTACTGGCTACAGCCTCAATGTGACTTGCGATAGACATTAATTAGTTAACTTTGCAACTAAAGATATTAATAATGCTTCAGCCTAAATACAATCAAATGTCCTGGATGCAAAATAAATCATGCCCTATTCTGATTGTTTACCTGTTTCTTTCTTAAGCGAATGTTGATAAGGAAATTCTGATACATTGGGCCAGAGACGAGAGGAAGCATCAATCCATTCTGGGACCATAAATTTCTTGTTCTCCTGCTCTGCCCGTTGCAGCTCTTCTGGTTCAGGGTTCAAAGTGACCACATGTGTTATTGACGGATCATACTCTGTGGTACAAACTGCTCCAAGTCTTGCAGCCTTGCTTGAAAGCTTGGCATACTTCTTTGGAGAAAAATCTCTCAACTGTATTTTACACCCCTCCAGAAAAGTGCCACGGATGTTCTGCATTATAAGTCTCACATCACTACTGGGCTCACCCGTGTTCTTAAAGAATTCTCTATGAATCTTCTTGAGTTCCTTTAGGATCCCAAAAAGGGGCCCTTCATCAGGTTCGTCTTTCCCGCACTCTGCCAAAGATTTCTGACCCGGCTGTAGATGAATTCCTGCCTTAACAAAGTAAAGGTATCTTCCGATCCTCATCAGGTTAGCCCGATGTTTTGGCCACACTTCTGGAGAGTCATCAACAATAACAACTACTCTTTCACTCCCCAACACCACATCAAGATCCTTGCTTCCAATTCGAGTACTTGCTTCCCGAGTAATAACCCGACCATTGAAGTACTTATTGTCAGGATCCAGCAACTTTACAATACGACTACCGTAATCTTTACTAGCATTGGTGTATACGTACATCTGGAACAATGTACTAGCTTCTTCAAGAAACTCACGCACAAAGGGCCTGATCTTGGTACGATAAAATGAGTTCTTATACCCAAGATCATAAAGACTGATCCCCGAAACTTCACCTGAATCTACCCGCTCTACCAGCAGTTTCTCATCTGATGTCAGGAGATCTGCCCTGCCTGTATTGATCAGTGTGTCATCTAAATCAAGAACCAAGATTAACTTTTCATCGCCCAAAACTTTCATTGTCTCCGCCCTGCGCCACCGCTGAGCTTCCTCCAGGCTAAGCCTTAAGCCCTCCTGCATATATTCAAATCCAACACCATACTTCTCATTCATCACCTTCCCGCAAGTAGTGCATAGTAGCCTGAGAATCACTCCGTGAGAACATGAACCTACCGTTTCCAAATTTTGTTCTTTCCCACTGGAAAATTTCACTTCAGAATCCTCCTTAATGGAATCTTCATCAGGAATTGAATCTGCAACTGGGTCTGCTGCTGCTGCTAGTTCGTCCTCTTGATGTTGGCAAGTACTTGTGCAGACCATTGCTTCCAAGTTTTCTTCTTTGGCTATGACACAATCCATCTCTAGACTACTACTTCCAGGATTTCTGTCGTCCATGTTACCATCCTCCAAAACAGGATCCCAATCCATCAATTCTGCCTCCAGTGCTACCGCATTGTCCTTCATTGATGCCCACGTCTCATCAGAATCCATATTCTGAAGTTGAACTTGTGCCCGCTCTGGTCTTGACTGGCTTCTGAGATCTCTCGTTATATACATATGTATGTGAACCGACTTGGTTCCTTCTCTATGCGGTAACTAATGCTATATACGGTTTCCAACAATATAGAGGAATAAGAGGTGTGTTAAACAAGGATTCAAAATCCTATGGTGACAAGGTTTGCGATTGCAAAATAATAATAAGCTTTTTTAAAAAATAGGGAATTAGATAAAATAAAAACGGCCTAAAACGTAAAGTTCAGGGGACACAAATCTTGGTCTGACAATAGTTACTATGCTGTGAAAAATACTCTAAAAAAACAGTTTATTAATGGCATCGCTCGTTGGGGTTTAATCTAAGCTTAAACGTCCTATATTACGGAGGAGAGGGAGTAATTCATAAATAAGTATGCTCGTTGAGCCCCTATCCGATCCTCTACCGAGATTTTATTCCACCAAGGCAAAATGTCCTTCTCTCTTTAGGATGTCACACCAACACCAAAATTACAATTCAGATAACCTGAATTATAACAATCTTTTACCACTTCCCGGTAATAAATTTAAGGAATTTTCACAAGGATTAAAAGGATGAATTTAATTCTAGGGAAATTATTATATTAAAACTAAATATTTAATTAATGCGTTAATTTTTTATAGTTTAGTTGGAATAAAACATATAATTTAGTGCTTCTCAAAGTGGCATTTTATTTGAAACAAAAGAAAACTCTAAATCACTTACCAACTTAGACCACCTACACCAATCTCATATTGGTGCTTCAATCCAAATTTTCTGATAGTATATTAATTTCATTAATATTATCTATTAATTTAGTAGGAAATGGTTGTATTCTCCAAATTAGCTAAAATTATGGATTAATGTATATTTTTTAAAATAGTACGTAAATCTCTCTCCAATTAATTTGTTTATATATAAAAATTATTTTTGCACAAGTGAGAAAGAAAAAATAACAAATTTGTAAGAGTTAACGACTCCACTCCCCACATAAAAATCAAAATTTTTTGCTTCCTTATTCCCTCCCGATTAATGTTAAAAAAATACAAATAAAACTATCGAAAAAAAGGAAAATGTTATAAAATAAAGTATAATACAGTATGAATACTATTTGTACATACTTCATTTATATATATATATATATATGTGTGTATATAAGGGGATATAGTGAATAAAAGAAATGGTGAACCGGGTAACATACCGGTGTACTCTTCCTCCTCTCATATCTTCTCCTTCTCCTCTATTCAATTTTTCTTCATCCAATCTTCTTCTTCAATCAATTATTTATAACACGTTATCAGCACGATAACGTCTCTACCGAGCCGTGATAAAACCCGGCAGGAGAGGAAGAAGATGAAACCAGAAAACGGCCAAAGAAAAAGAAAAAATCCGTTTTCGTCAATGCCCTCCGGCGCCGTCTTCCACGCCGCCGTGAGCGACACCACCACCGCCATCCTATACTCCGCGCCGTCGCCGAGCTAGCCCAACTGGTCCCATCCTCAGACGCCGCCCGACGCGCCGCCGACAGCATTCGACCCGACGGCGGATCCGGACCCGGTTTTGCCACCACCGGGTCTGTCTCCTTTCCACTCGCCTGCCGCCACTGGGTGCAGCGCCACCGCGACGCTCTTCAGCCGTCGCCCAGCCGAGGTTGTTGCCGCCCTACCGCTGCTCGCCGTGGTCACGTCACCCGCCGCAGCCGTGATGGGTCACGCCTCCACAAGTCGGGTCGCGTGCCTCATGCCGCCCACCAGAGCCCCCTCTTTGCAGCCCGTCCACCGCAGCCCTACCGTGCTCGCGCATCCTTCCACCTCGCCGCGAGCTCCTCAAGTCCGGCCTGCCCTCTGCCGTCCAACCTCGTCCCGTTCCACCGCAGTTTTTTTTCTTTCTTTCCTCCGGTCACGTCGTCGCCGGCGGTAGTAAGTTTGGTATTTTTTTGGATTGATTTAATCAGTGCCTTTGTTGTTGTTGATTGTTGTTTGATCTTGATTTCTTGTTGATTGTGGATGGGATTTTGATATTGTTGTTGTTGAGTTCACGTGAACAGTGATTTTTGGAAGGAATCCGGCATGAACAGTGATTTTTGGCCGGAATCCGGCGTGAACAGTGATTCGTCGGGATCCGCCGAGCCCGGAATTTAGCATCTCGGGATTTTACCGGCAAGCCAAGAAGTGCTCGGCCAGAATTTAATGCCTCGAAAAATTATCCGGCACGACGAATAGTAATTTTCGGCGACCGTAAATAGTGATTTTTTGAAACGCCCCGACCCGTATTTACCGTACACAGTAAACACGTGCCGGAACTGTGACCACCCGACCCAACAAAGCCGAAACATACAGTGTGAACTACAATAACTCGGCCCAACGGCCCAAAATAGTAAAACATCATAAATAATAAATCCCGGCCCAATGGCCCAATAATAGCGAAAACAATGCACAGCGGAAGACTTTAAACTCACTAACACTGTATGCACAGATGCAACCTATGGATCCAAGCCCTGTCCAAGGGATACGCTTCAGCTCGCCCGGTAC
>JAKUCV010006255.1:2819-13797 GCA_028386065.3 Turnera subulata
AACGTTCCATGTAGTGTTCTTATGTGGGTCGGTCCAGTCCACAAGTTCTCCAACTTGTACCCGTATGTAGAATTCATATCACATATGCAATTCTCAACATACGCTAGTCTTAATTTATTATTATAACCCATCCGTAATAATAATCGACTAGGGACATTTAAGAATATGAAATATTCTAGGGTTATAAGTATGTGCAAGCTTTTATCTCATAAACGATACTTATTGGAATAACCTTAAAGTGTATGTACATGACTATAAATAAATATCCATGATTGGCTTTTGGGCATATTACTAACATATCGCTCCCTAAATTCCTTTTTTGCTTCAATTGGTATTCATCATCAGCTCATGTGTCCACATACACACGAGCAAAATGGTGCGAATGAACGCCATCACAGACATGCGATTGAGACAGGCTTAACTCTTATAGCTACATCTAGTCTTCCCAAACACTACTGGCAATACGCTTTTGATACGGCTGTGTATCTAATAAATCGTTTGCCTACTGCCATATTACGTCATAAGTCTCCTTATGAAGTTTTGTTTCACCAAACACCACAATATAATTTCCTTAGGGTATTCGGGTGTTTGTGTTTCCCTCTGTTAAGACCATATAATCGCAACAAACTAGAGTTTCGGTCCAAACCATGTTTATTGTTGGGTTACAGTGAGTCTCACCATGGCTATCATTGTCTTGCCTTGGATACCGGTCGCATGTATATCGCACGCCATGTGCAATTTGTTGAAACACAGTTTCCAACGAGTCTTGTTTCTACCACTTTTCCAATTCCTACCTCCACTGAGTCTCAGGATGTCTGGACTTCTATTCCACTCACAGTCTTTTTCCCGAGTCCAAACACTGCTCAACGTCCCACACAAGTCCACCAAACACCTGTTTCATCTCCTCATGACTCTTCCTCTTCCACTTCCTCTTCGCAACCAGCCACACCACCAGCTGAACCGAATACAGACATCACTCCCTCGAATTCATCAGCACTTGGTAATTCTTCTTCCCCTGATCCTTCTCCAACTCCATCACCACCACAACGGCAACACCACATGACACTTCGTCCAAACCGTAAACCAGTAAGCCGTTATTCACCCTCTGCTCTATTATTTACCAACGATAATAACCCACACACCGAACCAAGTTGTTATTCTGAAGCACGCAAACACAAAGTATGGCGTGATGCCATGATTGAGGAGATGAATGCACTTGCTCCCACCAACACTTGGCGGCTGGTTCCCAGTACTCCCCGCATGAATGTCGTGGGCAGTAAATGGGTGTTTCGCATCAAGAGAAAATCTGATGGCACGGTAGAACGATACAAAGCACGACTTGTGGCCAAAGGATATCATCAACGTGAAGGCATTGACTATGAGGAAACCTTCAGCCCGGTAGTGAAGCCGGCCACTATCCGATTGGTTCTAAGTCTTGCACTCATATGGGGATGGACAATTAAGCAAATTGATGTCCGCAATGCATTCTTGCATGGGGATATTACTGAAGATGTTTTTATGACTCAACCAGCAGGTTTTATAGATTCAGATAAGCCCCAACATGTGTGTAAGTTACAACGCTCGCTTTATGGCTTAAAACAAGCGCCACGGGCTTGGTACTCCCGACTGAGTTCCTTTCTGGTTGCACATGGTTTTGTTGTATCTAGATCTGATCCCTCTCTCCTTGTCTATCAGAAGGATGGTGTTCTTGCCTATTTGTTAGTATACGTGGATGACATTATCTTTACTTGCAACAAAACAACTTTTTTGGACCAGCTGCTGCACATCATGGGTGCAGAATTTGCATTGCGTGACCTGGGCCTAGTTCGGTATTTTCTTGGTGTGGAGGTATCTTTCTGTTCTGCTGGTGCACTACTCACGCAGCAAAGGTACATTGATGATCTGCTCCTAAAAGCAGGGATGCAATCTTGCAAACCGATTCAAACTCCAGCATCCACGACAGTCCAGTTGCATCAGAATTCAGGTGATCTTGTTGCTGACCCAACGTTGTTTAGACAACTGGTTGGGTCATTACACTACTTGTCTATCACTCGGCCAGATATAGCCCTGGCTGTTGGGAAAGTCAGTCAGTACATGAGGGAGCCACGACAAGATCATTTTAAGGCACTCAAACGAATCCTACGGTATTACATCACACATGTCATTGCAGGTTTACACCGACGCAGACTGGGGCGGGAACATTGATGATCACAATTCTACAGAGTTTTAGTCTATCTTGGAAGCAATCTCATTTCTTGGGGTTCTAGAAAACAAAGGACTGTGGCCCGGTCATCAACTGAGGCAGAATATAAGTCTTTGGCCGATGGAGCAGCTGAGGTTATATGGCTTTAACAACTACTTACTGAACTTGGCCTCAAAACTCAAGCTCCAAAACTATGGTGTGACAATCTAGGAGCAACCTTCCTCAGCCATAATCCAGTCCTACGGGCACGGACAAAACATGTGGAAATTGACTTCCACTTTGTACGGGACTTGGTTGCACAAAAACGGCTGTAAGTCCAGTTCATTGGAACTGATGACCAGTTGGCAGACATACTGACTAAACCTTTATCCACTGCTCGTTTTCAGAATCTTCGAGGCAAACTCAATCTCTTGTCTTCTCCGAGTTTGGTTTGAGGGGGGATGTAGAGATATGGTTTACAGTATGTCTTTGTAGAGTCCATGTTGATCTTGTAAACTCATTTTGATCTGGTACTAAGTCGATAGGCTCTTATCCTTTGGTGATAGCTGTAGCTTGTTTATATCTCTTATTGAACATGTATATCTGATGCTTGTATTCTGATTCTATAAATACAACAGTATACGGCTCATATCTGTTACTGAGCCTTTTTCACCATATTTCCTATTTCCTATAATTTTTAACTTTTATCATATTCTTCTTCTTTTTTGGAGGAAATCTACCATAATTTTTTTTTCAAAAAAAGAAGACAACAACCATGGTTTTGATTAATTTAAGTTGCATAGGCTATAGCATGTTGGCGGGTCTATGTAGACCTGGCAAAACGGGTATTGATACGACAATCCGACACGAATCTGACACGAAATTAGCAGGTATATGTTAGAGATTTTCAACCCGTTTAGTTAAATGAGTTGACCCAACAAGACACGATAATAAACGGGTTGGACACGACAGGACACGATTATTAAATGGGTCGGGTCGGGTTGAAGATTTGGAACCCGTTTACCTGTTCAACCCGACACAACCCCGACAACGAATTGCCAGGGCTAGGTCTATATGCTAAAGCATGTTGCTCCGTGAATAAGTCTTTGCCTTTTTGGTGACAATGGTTCAATATATGAATCATTTTTTGGCTGCCAACAACAGATACATGGGGTACAAATCTGTACCATTAACAGCCGTAATGGATGAATTCTTCATCCAGCTTAGACTCTGATTCCCTCTTATTTCTTCTTTAATTATAAAAATTAAAACTGATATTCAAGATCTTAAAGAAATGAAAGCCAACTTAAACTTATATAATCAAGGGAAAACTAATTGATAGTTAGATGAGTCCTTCAAGCCTAGCTGCACGCATTCGTTTCCTTCTTTATCTTTACACAGATGCAGTGTTTTGGTTTGATAGAACAAAAAAAAATAATGCCGCGTGTACGGAAATTAGTTATAGCCCAGTACGATACATATGAGCCGTTCCTCCTAATTAATGAAAGGTTATAAAATAGTTAACAAGGAAAAAAAGCTACATAAAGAGATAAAAACGTTTGAATCCTTAGAAGGGTACATCAACATTGTGGTATTCTGTTCTTACAAGGATAACTAGATACATTCCACAAAGATAACAAAGACACAGGACAAATAAATTTCTTGAATTATGACCTCTTGTCACACTAGTACATGTGCCATTATTAATTTAGAAGCAAACCTCAAAGATTCCATGTTTGCTTATCTAATCTTTTGTGTTGATGAATTAATCAACCTGAAAGCACAATCCTTATAAATTGCAGCATGCCTCTGCACTCTGACTTTGTTCTAGTTGGCGAGGATCAGAAGCACACCTAGAATTGACCCGGGATGTGGCTGGCAGTGTTAACACTTTGTATGGAGGAAGTGGAAGAAATTGGGAGGGTGAGGAATTAAGTTTCAGCTTACCAATGGTCAATTTTCTATTAGAAAGGTTGTATGTTATCACTCGTTAGCCATCATCTCTTTTATATTGATATTTTACTATTCTGGTTTCAGGTGAGGTGGTGCTATTGTTTAGGTTGATTCTCTCCCATGATAAGTCGAAGTCAAGGTAGAAATGGTTTGATGAAGAACAGAGTAATAGATTTAATTTTCTTAATTTACTTCTCTTGGAGGTTTCGGAGCCACTTATGCCACCAGCTGGGGATAATGGCTGCAAAAGTCTTAAAATTTTAGGCCAGATCTCGTTTGAGTCCTAAAATTTGTTATTTGACCAAATAAGTCCTAAATCTTTAATTATTAAGTCTATTTGAGTCCTACAACTTTAGGCTAGATCTCGTTTGAGTTCTAAAATTCGTTACTTGGCCAAATAAGTCCTAAATCTTTAATTGTTAAGTCTATTTGAGTCCTAAGTTAAATTTCCGTTACTTAGAGCCGTCAATTTGAAAAAAAAAAATTATATATTGACATGCATCATAAAAACCATCTCATGTTACTAATAAAAACATAAGCAAGAGAGAATTCTATAGTATTTGGTCAAATATTTTGGATACTAAATTCATTTTTACATTAGCCCATAAGAAATTTATAATTAAATTTATATTATATTATTTTTACATGATGGTCTTTAAGTAAGTTTCATTTATGAAAAAAAAATTATAATTTTTTTTAATTGTAAGTTTCAAAGTTTATCATAGTTATGCAATATAGCCTCTGATATGGTTTTTTTAAAAAAAAGTCAGGTGCGAAAAAAATTGTCTATAAAATTTAGCAAATGTAGTGCAGTGTGTAACGACCCGGGTAAAATTTTCGTGATTTTTACAATCTGTTTTGACTTTTACGATAGTTAATAAAATTTTATCGCGGTTAATCAAGAATTTTACCAATCCTAGTTAATTTTTATTATTTTCACTATTAATTTTTACAACTCTCAAAATTGTTATTATTATTGTTACCATTATTATTTTTTCCAAATCAACAACAATAGTAATATTATTATTTGTTTATGATATTTATGTTGTAGTAATTTACCAATTATAATTTGAAAAATTCATCTTTGGAGTTTATCTTGAACTTTTAAAGAATTTGAAAATATTGTTAATTATGCATTGGATTTACAAAGATTAAGTTAAAATGTTAAAACACAAGGTTGGGTGTAGTTTTGGCCGAAACAACGTAGTTTTGGCAAAGCCAAAACATAAAACACAACCGTGGCTGCGTTTTGATCAAAGGCTTGAGAGTGTTGACTGGACATCACTTTAGACACCTAAACGACGTCGTTTTGAGAGCTAACAAGGCAAAAATAATTGCCCGACAGCATCTGTACCTCCTTCAATTATTTTTTTTCTTTTCTTCCTACTTTTTTTTTCTCTTTCCTAATTTTTCCACACACCGGCCCCCTCCCCTTATTTTCTTTCTTTTCCATTTTCTGTACCCTTGTCTTCTTCCACCTTTCCTCCTCCTTATCTTCTCTTCTCCTCTACTCGTCACCTCACGCCTTCTCTACCATCACCCATCTCTTTCTTTCTCCTCTCCCTTTTTCCTCCTCCTCTCCTTCCCTGCCTCTCTTCTCCCTCGCCTTCCTTTGAAATCGTCGCTGTCCTCCTTGCCCCTGTCTCTTCCTTCCCTTTCTGCCCTTTCTCACGACCACCACCATCCTCCACTGCCTCTCTCTGCCGCCGAAGCTGCCGCCCTCGCCACCCCTGCAACTCGAGCCGTCGACCTCACTCACCCGCTCTTCCTTAACTTTTCTTCTTCTCCTCTGCCTCTGTTTGCTGACCTCTCTCTCACCGCCGCCGTTAGACGGTGCTGCCATCAGCCGTGCCAAGCTCGACACCACCGGAGAACCAAGCTGGAGTCGCCACCGTTCCCATGTCCGATCTCTTCTCCCCCTTTCCAGCCGATGCCGACGCCGTGACCAGCGTCCTCTCTCTCTGTCGCAGAAACACGAACCGCCGTCGCTCCTGCGTGATTGTCGCCGCTCTTGCGTGGTTGTCGGTAAGACCCGACGGCGAGCTTTGCCCCTCTTCCCTTTTGACTGTTTCTTTTCTTCCTTCCCCTAAACCGATTAAGGTTTGGTTTGAACTAACGGGGTCAATTGTTTGGTTGTGGCTTGTGTTGCTTAAATCGAATCTGGTGGTTGTTTTTGGATTGCGGTTTGGGAGTCGGTGGATGCGTGGGAATGATGACACCGTTGGGGTTGTTGCTAATCGGGTTGAGGTGGTCCTGGTTCCATGGGTGGGATGAGACGTTTGGGTGACGGTGCTGCTGTTGTTGTTGTTGGTTGGCTAGGAATGAACAGTAACAGAGGAGGAGCTGCCTGCGTGAACAGTGGTTGCAGAATCCGGCGAGGTTCCGGCAGTCTCGGGTATTTTCCAGCGAGCCCGGAAACTGACCTTTGGGTAATTCCTTGGACTCGTTTTACACCTTGGCGCGGGTTTGGGCTCGGTTTGCACAACGGACTCGAAAACGGGCCGAACGTGCGGAGGCCCATGTTCCCGTGACATATATGCGTTTGCCGGACCTAATAACGGAATCGATGGATAAGTAAAATATGTGGACGTAATATATAATTAAGTGGTTAATGATTTAAACTATGGATTAAAAGAACAACACTATTTTTGGATTTAACTATGTATCCATAAATATAATAAATATAACCTGCATAATTTATTTTATGATCATACTATGCTTGGTTAATTTGCTATGCTATCTGATGGCCTATTACTTAACAGTATAAATATTACTATATATTGGATGTATATTGTTAAAACGTAATAATTGTATTACTGTTGTGATTAAATAATATACATCCGTTACATTATTTTAATACCGATTACATTTATCGATTTAATCATTATAAGCTATACTAACCCTATTATATCATGTACGAGTTTTACCCTATTATATTATTAAATGAGCTATAGTATTGTTATTACCCTTATCAAATGTATGATTATCGATTATATAAGTTCATATGTATTTATAAAGGATAAATCGCATATATGGGGCCTGTACTGTTACAAAAATACCGTTTGGGGGTCTGTACTCTTTTTTGTCCCCTTTAGGGGTCTGTACTCTTATTTTCTGTCCCTTTTAGGGGTCTCGGGCAGCCTCACCGATGACGTGGACTGCCCGACCCGGAGGTAGAATGTACGCGCCCATTTTTTTCAAACATGGCAGCACATAAGGCGCGTGCATAACACGCCTTGTCCACTATGCACTATGGGCCCCACTTTTAGTTTTTCTTAAAAGAAATAATTTTCCTATTTTATAAAATTCAATTTTACCAAAAAAAACTATAATAACATTCATACACTAATACATAACACTAACAGGCCACAAAATAAATCCTAGAAATTTGCTTGACAAAAACTAAAAAATAGGAAAATAAGTCCTAGATCAGAACACCAAATCTGCCAACAACAACAAATCCAGCTGCAATTGAATTCGCCACCATTCACAAGATAGAAAAATCAATCCCCAATTAAGAAAAAATAGAAAATAAAAAAGTAAAGAGAGAACAAGGAGGCGGTGTTAATGGCAAGGTGACCGGAACTGCTCATGGTGGCCAGTAGCCTCGAGAAACCCGAATTGTATGGTAAGCCCTGATTCCGACCAGAACACACCAACACCAACACTCCCACACAGAGGATGCCACCGACAACTAACACATCCAATCCATCACCGACAACCAACACAGCCAATCCGCCACCGACAACCAGCATACACCCATCGAGGCACAAAACAGAGAACCCAAAATCAGATGGGTTAATTCCAAACAATACAACCACAAGAAAGAAGGAACCAAGAAGGTGGAAAGAGGAAGAGGGTGGTGGCGCAGGGCTTACCAGACGACGGCGACAAAGGAGGCAGCAACTCGCGGCATCCATGCGCAGATCAAGGCCTCCCACGCCAAGCCCAATCTTTCTCCCCTCAAAAACTGCAGCGACGGCTTTAATTTGAGATGGTGAACAAAGTTGTAAATTGAAGGTGGTGCAAAGGAGGAAGTGTGGCAGCAGCGAGGGAGAGAGAGTGAGAAAGAAAGCAGCGTTGTGAGACCTGCCACCGGTGGCGAGGCAGTGGCAAAGGAGGAGGAGGGTCGTCACTCGTGTTCGTGATTGAAGACAATGAAAAAAAATTTCCTTGGTAAAGATTTCGCCCTTTTACTGATTAAAGACAATGAAAATTTGTTTATGTATTTTTTCTTTTCATTGAACTTAAGAAATAAAAGTTTACGAAAGTACTTGGAAAAAACCGTTTAGCTTTGCACTATTGGTTTAAAGCACCAAAAATTAGTTTACAATTTTTTTTATTTTAAAATTTAGGAAATAAAAAATATTTTTGAAAATATTAAGAAAAAAACCTTTGTGCTTGCCGCAATGTTGATTGAAGGCATACATATTTTTCTCTTTTTTTTTTTTAATTTAAGAAATGAATTTCTTACAAATATATATAATATTTTAGGAAATAGTAAATATTTCAAATAATATTTGGTTTTTGGTTTTTGGTTTTAGGAAAAAAAAGGAGGTGGAACCCACCATATATAGTGGGCACCACTCTCAGCCACGTGTAAAGAAGAGGGCGCCACGTGTAATGCATTCCCGGGCCGGGCAGTCCACGTCATCAGTGGGGCTGCCCGAGACCCCTAAAAGGGACAGAAAATAGGAGTACAGACCCCTAAAAGGGACAAAAAAAAGTACAGACCCCCAAACGGTATTTTTGTAACAGTACAGGCCCCATATATGCGATTTACCCTATTTATAAATATCATTTTCTACAACATTACGTTATAACTGTTTTATACGATACGATCGGATAAGCTAACTTATTATCAATGGTACTATTTTATTTATACGGTCTTATTATCAAATTTGTTGTTTGGTACATTATTTATGTATTTAATTATCTTCACTATTTTATAAACCTCGATTACTAAATATATATATAATTACTATTACTTTTATCGAGAATAATTATTTTATGAAATACCATTTATTTTATATTGTATTCCGACTATGATTATTCTATGAATTATAAATACCCTACAGCTTACAATGTTTAATGGAAACGGTTCCGGAACGATGATAACGATGATTAACCGTGGATAAGCAAGATAATAATTAATCTCATGCATTGCATTCTTTGATGTGCATTATTTGTGATTATACGTGTTGATATAATATAGGGACAGATAAAGCCATATGGATTATGTGCCGATTTCAGAGACACATCAGGTGAGGATATAAACTTATAAACTTCGGTATGCTGCCCGTGATACCCCGGTTGTTTGTTTGTTTATAGTTTATATGTTATCTTGCGTACCTGTCATGTTATTGTTGGCTACTGTTGTGATTATTGTTATATGCTTGATGACTACTGTGGATTAGCTGTTGTGCTTTGTGATGTTGATATGATTATCGTATTGTTCGTATGAGATATGTGGTATTTGATCGGTATGAGATATGTGGTATTTGATCGGTCAATGGCAGTGACCCAGTATTGTGACGTTGGATTCCCAGAGTATGAAGAATTACTGTTGGATAGTGGAATAAGAAATAATAATAAATGGTGGTAATATCATCTAGACATCTAGATTGTCACGTGACAGGTATTGGTACGGCCAGATGGTAGTCACCTTGTGATTATGATATGGTAGGGAGGACTGCGGGACTCCCGGCTGAAGACTGCGGGACTTCCGCCGAGGACTGGCGGGGAGCACCCTGGGGTTAGCTAACCTGGCTACCAGGCACGACCAATACTAATCATGTGACAAGGGCCCTAATAATAAAACTAGATAGTCAGTCGACGATTGTCAGTGAGTTTAGAGGACTAGCTTAACGGTGTGATGTCAGTTGTATAGTAAGGTCTGGTAGTTGTCTGATTCCGATGTTATGTTGTGCTTGCTGTACCTCTATTGTACTGTGTTGGCTTGGGTGTATATACAGTTGCTTGTATACTGCGGTTTGTGAGACAGTGGTTGGTCTCACCCCTCACACAGTCCTTGCAGGTTAGGTCAGGATTGCATTTCGGCGGCTGCAGTGTTCCCTCGGACAGGACTTGGATCCATTAGTTGCATCAGGTTTTGCATATTCTGACATTGAGTTATAAATGCTTCCGCTGTGCTGTTGATGTTGAGATACCCGAGGTCGGGTGACATGATGTTATATTTGGGCCGTTGGGCCGGATTTTCCTGTTGTATTTACTGTCTGTGCCACGTGTCGGCACTGTTGCTCGGTAATTACTTTATGAGGGGTAAATTCTGGTCGGGGTGTTTCACAGTGTAAATAATTAGTATTTTGTATGGGCCTATGGGAATTATGGTCATTATGATGATATGTCAATAATTATTTTTCAAATTAAAGGCCCTAACTAATAGAAATCTAATGTAGGACTTAAATAGGCTTCGTAATTAAAAATTTAGAACTTGTTTGACCAAATAACAAAGATTAGGACTCAAATGAGATCAGGCCTAAAGTTTTAGGACTTGTTTGGCCAAATAATAAATTTTAGGACTCAAATGAGATCAGACTTAAAGTTTTAAGACTTGTTTGGCCAAATAATAAATTTTAGGACTCAAGTAAAATCAGACCTAATGTTTTAGGACTTTTGCGGCTATTATCCCCACTTGCTGGGGGAGAGTTATGTCTCTGATTGATGGTCTTTCTAAGGTGTTTGTCTAAATTTATATTGTGATATTATAGCTTTTATTTAATAGGCGGCTAAGTGCATTTATCTTACATTAATCAAGGTTGTTGTTACTGCCTGTTTGAGAGGCCTCGTAACTTTCTTGTCAAAGGGAAGACTTGGTGAACT